>LQRL01122167.1:2926-15474 GCA_001703475.1 Hydroides elegans
CTTTCCCTAAGCAAACCCTAGCTCCCTCCCTAAACCCCTGTTACCTAATCAAGCACACAAAGTTAACCTCAACAATCAGATACCATCTTGAAAATTAATGGTGTCATCAGCAATATTGAGGCATTATCATCAGCTATAGGGGTTCAAAGAAAGTCTATCACAAAGGCTGTTTAATTATCATATAAATTAAGTGCTGACACCATCTTATTCAATCAGCACATTTACTCAATATTTATTTTAAACGTTATGTAAATGCAAAGTTTAAGAAAGCTATTGTCCTGGTTAGCTATTTTCATCAGCTTTTTCCAACCACATCAACGGGGCTTTGGGGATCAAGGCACTAGATACTTTAAAACCATTGCAACCACAAGTACATAAGAGTTGAGTTATTTTAGATGACGAGTTGAAAAAAGTCTAGGACTGATGATGAGGGCTACTCGGGTTTCAGTCCATGGTTCTCAACAAAAAAGGAAAATGTAAGATGGTCACGTGTTTTAAAACGAGACAACGCATGAAATGGATTGTATTGAGTCAGTTTTAAGATTCGAATAAAAATATTTTACTGATCATGTTTTATCTAGCGATTTTACCTAATGAAGCAGTCGGCTAATCATGATTTGGAGACTAAATAGAGATTTGAGAAAAAAAGAGAGAAAAGAAGGATAGAGAAGGCGGGTTTTAAAATTTTCGACCGTCCATAATAAATCTTTACTTGGTCAAGCTCCTCTTTCAATGACTTTCTCTCATTCTCTCTCTCTCTCTCTCTCTCTCTCTCTCTCTCTCTCTTTCCCTCTTACTCTCTCTCTCTTTCTCTCTCCCCCACACTATTCTTCACTTCCTCTCCAGAGACCCATTCCATCTCACGTACACCAATTTATCGTGGGGTCATGCTTACGCGAACCCTTGGTTTATGGGGCTCGTAAGAGGTGCAATTTATTCCAATTATGGTGCGGTGCAAATGGCCAGATAACGCGCCATTTTACTGGCAGCGTGCTAAGCACGAATGGTTGGGTCTGGACATGTAGAGAGTGGGGGGATGGTTACTTCAACCCCTACCACTTCGGTCTTTGAATAGAGTCCAACGTGTATTTTTCAACAAGGATCGAAATGTGGGGCAAAAAGGGGCCGAAGTGGTAGGGGCAGAAAAGGTTAAGGCCAACGTGTCTAAAAGTCTAGCTAGGATGCTGAATGGGGCAAGGGTACCAGGTATAGGGAGTCCCTGTTTGTCCGATTGTCCTGGTTCTTGGAACGTCCGTATAACACCAACGTCCTTAAAATGGGGACGACTGTATAAATCGGGTTTCGCTGATTGCATACTTAGGACCATGTGCACTTGTATAAACATCACCTTTATGTTATATCGGTTGGCCTTTGTCTGTATCTTTTCATTCGTCTATGATTTTCTCTCTACAATAAACGTCCGTAAACCCGTACGTTTCCCCTCTGATTTCGAAATACTGGATACGCGTCACAGCGCAAACTAGGGGCGCCACTCCATCAACCTCTAGGCGTCCATCCCACAGGGTGTCGTTTACGCAACCCGTTAGCACTTATCGAGAAAGTCACGAGCCAGCCATTTTGGAAAATAAACGAAGAAATCGCTGGGTGATGGAAATCGCGAGTTTTACTCCCAAATTATTCGCTCATTATGGGTGCATTTGCGCGACTTTATATGACCCAAGGGAGAGACTAATTACAGTATAAGAGCAATAAAGGTCTGGGCGTCACCAAACTGCCCCCGATGTGGAATGAGAGTGAGTATATTAAGGTGACGCTTAATGCTTTTTAATATGCAAAATACGTTATCTGAAAAAAGCCACATTTTTATCCGGAGATATTCAATGATTTACGCCAAGGAGTGAGCAAGATGATTAGATAGAATGCATGAACCATATAAACGAATAGCATAACCGAAGTAAAAGTTCATGGTATTCATAGAATATTAAGAATCAATGAAAACATGACATAAGAAAAAAATGGCATGAAACCCATTTATTGAGATACTCAAATGGTTTGCGTGCTCCTAGAAAAGAGTATTGACACCTGGTGAAACCTCTGCGGTATACCAACGAGTTTGACGTTCCCGTACTAACCATAGAATCACAATATATTCAAAGTGGACCACGTTGAAGTAAATGGTTAATTCTATCACGATCCTCGAAGAAAAAGATGATTTTTTTTTTCAAAAGATGCTGTGCGATATTCATGGAAGTTGTTGTGCAGAGGCGTTAAGTATACAAGATATCTCATTAAAACCCTACGAAGCGATGTAAATTAAATGAAGCTTCATGAACAGGGCTTTGAATGTGTTCTTTGGCTCTTTTCGGAGTAAAAGAAAGTCAAAGTAGGTCGTTGCTCGATAATGTGTCAAAGAAAATGTCACTGTTCTGAAAGTGGACCAGCGCTGAGTAGAACTGAGCAAGACTTTGTAAAGAAAAAAAGAGGAAAAAATAAAGAATGAAACGAGAAAAATACTTTGAAAACGAGCGTAAAATGTAGTTTCAGATATTGTGAATTGATTTTCATTCTGATGTTATTGTTCTCGTTTTATTTTCAAGAACTAAATTGATTTAGCGAGAGAAAAAAAATGACAGACAGAGATAGAGAGAGAGAGAGAGAGAGAGAGAGAGAGCGAGAGAGAGAGAAAGAGAGAAGGAACTCAATTGCCGTTTTGATAAGGATATCAGTTTCCATTCCGAAAATCACCCTTGATAAAACCAAACCACTCAAAACTGTCAAACTCAATCCCTCTTCCTTTTCCTTGAATATCATAAATATTTGCCATGTCACAGAACTCCCTCCCATGATCAAACTATCCTTCATAATACATGATTAAGCTCATTCACATCGGTCATCTGTTCAATGTAGGCATCAACTGGGTTTGGTGCGATATCTTGCATGCTACCAATAAGGAACTGAAGGGTTCCATGCAAAAAGAGGCATTGAGTTTCAATGCCGTAAGCATGCACGATTACGATATGATGAGGAGCATGCAATAAATATTATATTGCACTGTATGGCTGCATATAAAGAGAGATTTGGCCGATTCGACCCCTACCATTTCGGCCCCGATTGGACACGTTGGTCCTTTTGGGAAAAAAACACTTCGGTCCCTGGTCAAGACAGTCGTTGGCTCCTTGCGTTACAAACAACAATCTGTTGTAGTGCTGTGGAAACGGAGATGAATGCTGAATTCATCGTATCGAGATTTGAAAGCAATATCTTTATTTTGTAGACTATAAATCCTCAAATAGCATGATCTCTCTGAAACATATAACTCACTCACAATAAATTATAAAGCATTTAATAATATAAAGATCATAATAACTTCATTTACATGTAATATAAACCACAACCACTACAAGCTTAATTTCCAAATTAGAAAAGTCAGTTAATATCAATATGCACGGAACCCTTCTACTAATGGGACGAAGGGATATCAGTCGGACGACCACTTATACATACTAAATCAAGCTCAGGATTCCGATAAAGTCAATCGTGTGTGACCGGAGTTCGAAATAGGGGTAAGACGGAGGGAGCGAGGCTTGAATAAGGGCATTTGCTCTACTCTTTGGCTGAGACAGAGACCGAGAAAATGGTAGACGTATTTTTGAGTTTTGGGAACCGAGTTGTTTACTTGGTAGATTGCTATAGGGATTCTCATATACAAAGTTATGTATTTGTAAGGGACGTACTCTAGAAGCCTATATAATAAGCAAGATGCGGAACTCAAAATTACAAAATAGAGTGTCTATTTCTTTCAAATGTGAAATAATAAAATGTAATCAAAGAAATAATGCGGGCAAGTTTCTAATACTAATTCACTTATCTGTCAGAGAAAAATCACAAATTAACAAATCTCCTTGTAGCTTTGACGACATTTATACAACAGACTAATCAAAACACTAACGTAGTCTACAATCGGGCAAGCCTACATATAAATATTTGATTTAAAAAAAAAATAGGTCAGTAAAAATTCCTAGAAATATTTACGACTCGCTGTTGTTTTTAGCTGTATTATTTATAAATTGTTATCTTAATCCATAGCCAATTAGATCATTCAATGTCGTTAAGTCATTTATTAATGATAATTACAAGGTACACTCAGGTCAAAAGTCAATTTTCAGTTATGTTGGTGCTCGTCTCTTCGATAGTAAAGCGTAGAGTCCTTTCTCAATTAATGGACACTTTTTACGAAATGTTGACTTTGACTTTAAATATACGAGTCATTTCCGTATCAATCTATATGATGTTTTGTTTCGGGGTAACTGTATTATTTGACTTTTAGTTGTTAAACACAAAACCATAAAATTCTTTAGTATTAGAATGTGCGGTTGAGTTAAAGCATTGCAATTGGAATAAAAATGACGTATTCAATAAACGGACAATTGTCGTTATAATGCTAAATTAGAGCCAATATTGTGATGTTTAGAGTTTTTGGTAATAGTGGAAAAGACTAATTAGTTTCATTTCGCTCTTATTTTTCACTACAGAGTCTAAACAGTATCAAATTTATCAAACTTCAAACCCAGCACACGCACATGGTCATTTATCTCGGGAATCAATATTGATCTATCTCAATTAATGTTCCAAAATGCTGTGCCTGAACGGATTCACATTGGTTAAATAGCAGGGTGTCCATTATATGAGTCAAATTGGAAGTGTCCATTAATTGAGAGAGGCCTCTAATTTCAAGATATAATAAAAAATGGTTCGTATTGGTCAATGGTAATTCTCTCACAAGTTTATAGATTAGTATGATACATATTGTGTGATCATCTGCCAAAATTATGCGTCCGATAGTTGAACTTCCTGTCCTCAGAGTAATAATATAAACGTAGATCATGAAAGTATACTTGAGTTATTTATCAATGAATTCATCAATTAGACATAAATCTATAACGATTGTTTTCCTCTGTATTATATTTTATGCTAATTATGCATTGCGTTTTCTTGGAATTATTCCAAGAGACTGTTTGTGCAGTACGTTTGTAGGTCCTCAAAAAACACAAGCAAAGTTTAAAACTCCAGCTATGATCATAGTGACCATATATCGAACAGGAGTACCCAGCGATTTATTCTGTGAAATATCTATTCTTTTCAAATATCTATCTTGCTGGCATTTTCACAGTGCAGAATAGATAAAACATTAAGTTTCAAATATTTCGTATTTTCCTGGCATTTTATACGAATAAAACCGAAGTCATTAATATGTCTCTAATAGCCTATACTGTTGTTGGTTTAACGAAACATGCCATTAAAGCATAGCAATTAATATCATCGTTATGTACTTGTATATATTAGATATACAGAACAGAGGCCAAAAATAAGGTTTTGATAGCTTTGCATACAATGCACGTTTCTGTATATTAACGTTTTATTCTGCTGGCAAAATCGTGAAAAGTTGCTGGCACGACATTTTCTTTTTTCCTTGCTGGCAAATTAAGAATAAAAGCATTCAATGAATATATATGATTATCGAGTTTAAAGTTGTTTAGAATTTGATTCAGGTCAAATGCAGTAAAATGAGACACTTTTTCGAAAATGACCCGTTGGGTACTCCTGATCGAATCCGAAGTCTTCGCCATTTAAAAAAAAGAGTATAGGGTATCACACTATAAAGTTCTAACGTTAAAACTAGCAAACTATTAATGTTGATAAAGCACAGGTAATTATATACCATTTTTCCACAAATCCCCATTTTTTTCCTATAAATACGATTTGATTAATCTATCCAATAGTGAACGGGCAATCACCAAAAGAGTATGGCTTCATGTGAAGTTTTTTTTTCCGAGGGCTTTCCACAATAAACCTGCGTTTGCAATGCAGTTGTGTATTTGTTGTGGGGAAACTCAAAAACGCGCCCAGCCGTAAGAAAAGCGTCTTGAGCTTCCAATAAAAAGACGATGGTTATACTGTTCGATCTGATAGGAAAAACTCGAAAACGCTTCCCGTGTGGCCAGACCTTAAGACTTTGAAAGAAGACAAATCACTCATGGTGCTTGTAATATGAAGCAAAGTATTGTTTATGTGACAATAACTAGTATAGGTTATTCGTTTTACGAGGGCGGTATGAGAATTACTAACTTGCGAGACGAAGTCTAGCAGGTGTAATTCGAAGATAGCCCGAGTTAAAACGAATAACCGGCTTATTTCCAGGTTTCTTTAGAAATTGAAGGGCCCTCTAATGAACTTTTATTTAACCTGTCACATGTAATTGACTTATTTGATTAAGAATTCATTTCTACTTGAAAAATAAGCAAATCATAATCTCTTTAACAAATTAATCCATTGGTGTCAAGATTGGTCCAGGAGTAATCATTAATATGCTTTTCCTAGTCAGGACGGTCCGCTTCTAAGCAAGTTAGTTATTTATTTATCGACCCTAAGATTTCTAAAGAACCGGGGAATAACCACTATTACTATCGGAAAAGAGACTTAATCGATCATATTCTCGTATGGTCTCGGCTAATTTTAGGATAGGGTTGACGTCATACGAAACGGCAAAATGGAGATTGGGATTTTGTGTCCTTGGAAAACGGACACTTGCTGAAGTAATTGGTGATAAAAAGTACCTGAGTTTCCTCTGGGTTCAAATTAGTTGTGAGAAACCTGGGCTAAAATATTAAGGGGGTGAATGTATCTACAGTTCGAAAAGCTATTGCTCAAAATGCTCTACATTCTGGCCACATAGGGGAAATACTTTCTCTTATAATCGCTGTGTACTAATAAACTTAAACTTTGCGAGTAAATCTGCAATTAATCTCTTAGCGAAAGCTCTGATTGGACAATTATATAATTGTTCAATCCAAGCTTAAATTGTTGAAAAAATGTTGTTCAAATGGGTCGATCCATGACTGCAAGGTCATTGCAGTGTACTCAAAAGACGAACATTGAGTAGATGGTCCGATTCAAGCTGCACCTTTTCTGACAAATATATTAGCAATAAGTAACATGATATAAGAACATACATGAATTGAGCAAAACCTCCGCTTAACATCATCACCTTTTTTCTATCCGTGTCACCGCCCTAGTGATGAATAATTGACAATATTTATACCCATATGAAATGCTTAAAGCCCCCTGTGGCAGCTAGCAGACTTGCCTAAGTGAGACACTATGTCAACAGTGTTTGGGTAACGCGGTGCAAACAGGCCATAGTGGTATGGCAGCAAAATATGTGTCAATGAGAATGTTGCGAGTCAGAGAGAGATTGATAGAAGGATGGAGAGATATAATAATATCCATTTTTTTAATTCAAAGATTGAAATATTCGAGTAATCATATTTGAATGTACGAGCTTAGACCTTTAACATCGGGTATTCTATCTCAAGTTAGCGTTTCAAACGTCTGACCTACCTGACCAATCGACACTAATGAATTGACGTATATTGAGGTACATTGCCGTATAGTCACGTAAATTGACGTACATTTACGTACAGTGTCGTACATTGGCGTACATTGGCGTACATTGACGTACATTGACATACATTGACATATATTGACGTACATTGACGAAAATTAGCGTACATTGACGAACATTGACGTATAGTTACGTAAAATGACATATATTTACGTACAATGTCATGCATAGGTGTACATTGACGTACACTAGCGTATATTGACGTAAGTTAACGTACATTGACGTACATTGACGAAAATTGGCGTACATTGACGTACATTGACGTATATGTACGTAAAATGACGTATTTTTACGTACAATGTCATGCATAGGTGTACATTGACGTACATTAGCGTACATTGACGTACATTGATTTACATTGACGTACATTGACGAATATTAGCATATATTGACGTACATTGGCGTGCGCGCCTCACACTCGTTACCATGATGTATACAGAACTAAATGAACACGTCTCTGACGTCACGTAAAGAGGTGTTTATCACTTTTGCACTACCCCCGATTTTATAAAATGCTATATTTAGAATAAAGCAATCTAGCTTAATGTTAACAATCATAAGCGTAAGTAACGTTGTTTATCGCAAATTCAATAAAACTGATACATGATATGTCACACTCGTCTATAATACATTATCTTTCATTTTCAATCTGACCTTGATGTTAGCTTTTCCTAAAGGGAGGATGAGAGGGTAGCTCGGTACATCTAAAGAGGGCAATTCGATTATGTTCCTATATGTTCTTCCTATTTCAATCAGCACGTATGAAACGTGATCTTTTAATGTATAGTTGATTAGCGAATGGAAAATCAATTGTACACTGCACAAAGACAATTATCGATGTCGGTTAAACATCCCTTAAGCTAATTCAATAACTGTACATTCATGATATAGATATGTCTATGGATATATACCCTGTGAACGCGGTTCAAACGCACTTGTGGGGTTAAAATCTGAGACCCCAGAAGTGATTCTTGCCCTGCTTTTTAATAAGGTAACATTTTGCTTTTTTGCTAAGCTGTGGTATACCCTAGACTATATTTTTAATCGACTCGGGTCTATGTCTGGTTGAGTGCCTTTGATTTTATGATGCAATCCAAAGTGTTCTGGGGTGCTCCTGTATCTTTGGATCATTGTCTTTTTACATTAGGATGTGGTCACATTGGGAGCTTCATGGCGTTTCTATAAACATTTGGATAAGAAAGACAATGGAGCTTGAAAATACGGTTCCATTAAAGACATAATAGTCAATATGAATAATGTATATGATGGATTCGTTAGGAAAACGGAGCTCCGTGAATTTCTCGGTATGTCCACGCCCTTTTGGACTTCTCGTCTTCATTATGGGGTTTTGGAAAACCCCAAGCTCCGAAGGTAACCAAGTACAGTTATCTCCAGAATCATTATATCTGCGTTTCAAGTTCTATACAGACATCAAAGGGAAATTGTTAAGTACGCGGAAACAGAGATATTGATAAATTGATGTGTTTACGGCGACAGTCTGGAACCGAAACTTTTTAAAAATCGTAAAAATGTGGGACACAGTGCCATGGCACCGAGGGTTGAGAATATGTTTCCCGTAGACTCTTGTTTTATGTTGTTGATTCTATTTGTCTTTCTTTTTCCTTACTTGCTCAGTTGTGAATTCATTTGTTTTGTCGGTGGAATATAAGTTGCACCGAAACAACCCCCGGTGAATGTCATCATTAGAATGAGTAAGAGACGTGACTGTTCTGGTAAATAGTTTCGACGCCAGATGTACTAAGGGCGCGGTTACATTTATGAGGGGCACTCAACGATTTACTTTTTTGATTTGCATCAAAATGTTTATTCTGAAGTTGCAAGCAAGAAAGCCAATAAAAGCTATTGCAAGCAAATATACAATCTCCTACCAGAATAAATATTTCAATAAATCAAATGTTTGTAAGGTTATCCTCTCGTAGATTCATTAACAGAGACTAAATTTAGACAAATCGTCATTGGTTGATATATTTACAAACATTATCCTAGATTAAAATAATAATTTCGAAAAAAAAATATTTATTCTGTTCTGAAAAATTTGCAAGTAAGGAAGAACTGCTGCAAGAATAAACATTTACCCGAATAAATCGTTGAGTGCCCTCGATTTATGTTTGAAAACGCAGCTTTTTGTGTTTTTAATGTTTTTTTTTTATAGGAAAAATGATTGTTTAACGCGTTTTAACCGCTAGCAGATAGCTTATATTATTTAAGCTCTCTGCCGCTAGGCTCGTTTTCAGTTTCCCGTAAAATAATACATTGGAAAATACACAAAAAAAAAAACGAGAAAAAAACGTTTTGAAACGCAAATGTAACAACGCCCATATATGGAATAGCCTTAGCCTCAATAGGAATCACTTGTTATAATTATTATTTCACACCCAGGTAAACTTAATGAGCATGGATGAACTCTGTGAACGTATAAAGCTAGTCTAAGTGCAGATGTTAATGCAGTGATGCATACTTACATATGTATTTATAGAATTGCTCACATAATTATGATTTTATTTAATAAGCAAACTCATTTATAAGAGTCCGAGAAAGTCAGACTTATTAAAGTACTTGCTAATAAGAGGAAACCATCGGATCGCAATATTAGAAGCAACAAAACATCTAGACTTTGATATCAATTGTATTTATGTAACATAGAAATGGTAAAAGGTAGACTTTCCTGGAATTCTTATCATATCGACTGTTAAAAGTCATTTTGAGAATTCATTTATTTTGAATATAGCATATGTTTGGAGATGAGAATGTCACATGATCGGCTACGGACAAAAATCTAGCTAGATTCGGATTGACCATCGCATAAACTCGTCCCCATCTTGATCCACATCACGACCCACTTGGCAAGACGTCCACGGATGTTGATCAGACGCCCCACTTTTGACCCATTTGAAAGTTTTCCAGTTTGTTATTCTTCGCGGACGTAAAAATGACGCTCGGGCTCGAGTCGGACGTAAGAATAACGTTGTTTGGACGCCCAACGTCAAAGGACGTCAGTAAAATGTTCATTTGGGTCCAAAGTAGGTCGTCATTTCAACAATACGTCCGTTTGCGACGTTCTATGGAAGACCCTTGCCGCGTGTCGACACTTCAAATTTATCATATTTTGTTGCGCGCACGGGTAACTGTCCTAGTTCCAACTTGCTCATATGTAAGTGCCTGGATGTGGTAAAAAGGTTTCAAGGACAACTGACATGCAAAAAGTAGACACCCTCTGTATAAAATTTAATTATATGAAACCACATACGACATTCAACGGTGAGGTATCCGGACAAAAAAAGTACCCGTCCCATTATTTTGTCATCCAACAAGTAAACCCTGCTTAATGTCCGTGGACTAGTATTTACCTATTTAACATCATTTTCAATCATTGTCGGTTCATCCATTTCATTCTCTAGTCTATCTTTTTGTGACTTAACAAAATATATTCTTTAATTATTCAACAAAATCACGCATATGACATCCATATTCCCTTGAGAGTCCGCAATTAAATCAAGAAAACCCCAAACGTGTGTGACACATTCTGGCTTACACCGAGTCAACCCCAATCCACCACTCCACCCTTCCTCTTGGCTCACCACTAAACGTTTTATCATCTCAATGATAAATGAGGAGAAATGAGTAAAAGAGCAGTTCCGTGTAGCTGTTTGACTTAGAACGAAGGCATGCTTCCGGACTTGATTACTTATTACGGCGTTTTCGACATGCCATCTGTGGGTTTTACTTGACCGAGAACGAGTCGTTGTATACACGGATGTGACTCTTTACAATCTAATTTAAAGTCAAAACTACCACCAGCCTTCTAGCTTGATTACTTATTACGGCGTTTTCGACATACCATCTGCGGGTTTTCTTGGCCGAAAACGGGTCGTTGTGCACACGGATGTAAAGCTTCGACGAAAACGGTTACAACGAAGAATACGGTGTCGAAATCACCTTGAACTTGTTTAATACAATCATTCAATCTAACATATCACGGCATTTTCGACATGCCATCTGCGGGTTTTATTTTACTGAAAACGAGTCGCTGTATACACGGATGTATCTTTACATTCTTATTTAAAGTCAAAACTACCCCCACCCTAACGGATTTGATTTCGTATTACGGCGTTTTCGATTTGTCAGCTCTGGATTTAAAAATCGACGAAGGAAGCGGGTCGCTACGTACACGTATGTAAAGCTCGGACGAAAACTGTTTCAACGAAGAATGTGGCGTCAAAACTACCGCCCATCCTTCTGAGATAAGGATTCAATGTGTGACTTAAATTGAACCAACGTTGTAAGTTTCGCCTCATAAACTTTGGAACTCATTGACTTCTAGATGTTTTTATGTCCATGGCATCTATTTATAAGCTCCCTTTTATGATTCATTCTATATACGCCCATAACTGAACCATGTCACACCATCCTGACATATTCTCTTTTCAATCATTGACGGCCAAGAACCTAAGTTCGCGGTGGAATATTCAGTGCGAGAACTTAGAAACATGCAATATGGCCTGGCCATATTGGGAGCTGATTGTCTGAAAGTATAGTGTGTATTCTTATATACTCTTTACTATCGGTGGTTTATTTTCTAGGTATGTCCATAATGACCGTGCTCGATGACCATTCAATAAAAAAATGGCCGTATGATAGTAGAATATGCTTGTTTGGAAAAAGAGGTCTCCTATGTGGCCATGCTGATATTCTTGATATGGTGATGGGGTTAGTGTGTCATGATGATAGTGTGGAAACAAGTGGAAACGGACAATATAAATACGGACGTCAGATGATATTAAGGGCATTTTACCCCGAGTCAGTTGTTAAGTTCTGTTTTTCTCGTGTATGGTCGAAATCCGTGACTGACTGTCTCACCATGGTCCATACAGTGAATTAAAACACAAATAGATTGATCCAGCATAAACTTAATTTTTCAATATATTTGCCCACCTGTCATTTTCTTTATATGACGTGTCCTACTCCATGATTTTATTGAATGTATGTGATATATATATTTATGGACCGAATAGTTACGAATCATTCGATCAAAAGCATAAAGCATAAAACCAACATAAAACTGGCGTTCACACCAACCCCCATACCCCCCCCCCCCACCCCGCAC
>LQRL01122167.1:26778-45513 GCA_001703475.1 Hydroides elegans
CAAACTCTTTGAAAGGAGTCGTGCAGTCTTGCATTTTTTGTTAGAAATCTGAACTCTCAATGAAGAGCTAGAAGTCGATATTTTGACATTGCTGAGTTGGTTTTAAGGACTAAGCACATGTGTCGTATAAAACTTAGGTAAACACAAAATACATAAGGATCAACTAAAAATCTCAAGGTATCAAAGTCTCAAGGATGTTATTGTATATGTTAGAAGCAAATGACAAATGACTAGAGAATAAGATATCATTTTTCGTGACTTGTTTTTCTGTTTCGGTTCAGTTTTTATTTGAAGTATACGTCATGATGCATTTTGTCAAATAAAAGTACAATCACTGTTCGTGTTCAGTAGTTTATAAGTAAATCCATCGATAAAGTGACATTTTGGTGCGTTTATTAGACAGGAAATGTGTATATTTTGGAAAGAATGGAGTTGGTTGAAAGTTGGTTTTATTGTTGTCCCGTAGTTTGTTTCGTTTCGGGTAGGAGAAATTGTGCATATTAGCTTTTTGCTGTCCCTACAAATTTTTTAGTCACATTTGAAATATATATTTTTGCTGTTATTGATTTTCCAAAATCCATTTAGTTAAGTTTGACGTTAATGTCCACGTGTTTTTATTATTTTTCGGTATTTTTTGATGGACTTGATGAGAATGTTAAATAGTGCGTGAAGATTCACCCTCTTTCTAAATGAAACAAAATGTCATCTTTAACCTCTCTCGAGAGGCTAGGGTTGATATTTTACCCTGCGGGGCAGAGAAAGAGGGGCTTGATTTCTTCGCAAGCAAAAGTTGTGAAACTGCAGTGATATTGTGTAGAACGTTTTCAGAGTTGGCATTTAATCAACCTCACATTGCGAGAGATCACCCTCCAGCAGTTTGTATAGTTGCCCCCTCCCCCTATCAAGGCACTTACTAATCCAGAGCGGATTAACCTATACATTCCGTGTTGTGCCCTTTTGATAAAACTTGACAGCTGGCAAGCTTGACTCATGATCACAAATAATGTATTCATTGAACTCTCCTCATTACAGGATTTGAAAATTAGCATTCAACTATATATTATTTGTTTCTCTTTTTTTTCTGAACGCTATAAAGTAAAAGTACATTTTGTTTACATGTACTTGCAATAAGGGCTGCAAAACTTGGCAACTAATCAAAATGCGGACATGACCTCTCTCGTATGTGTGTAGGTTGATGAGAAGTGAATAGAAGCGAGAATCGGTTACGGTCATATGAAAAGCATCATAAATAAACTTTAAACCTAAATTTAAAGGATACTGCTGTAACGATATAACTGAAAATTTTATGGAGTCTAGGTATGTTATTTGGCAATACAAAGTTTAATTTACAGAACGTTTCTATCAAGAATAACTCGTTGAGTCACAATAACATGAAACAAGGTGACGTTCGAACTGAGAATCTATTGCGGTCAGTCTCAATAATAGTACCATACAACTAGTAAAATAGTACTTATACATAGATTTTATTGATCACTTGTCATCCTCAATATTCATGATAGATGTAATCTAGGTATTAGCTAGGCTTATTGGTCTAAAAGTGTATTTTGATTGAGACTGACCGCAATAGATTCTCAATTTGAACGACAAAATATTTTTAACTTTATTGCTCAATGATTTATTTTTCAATGGAATGATTTGTAAATGTACAATTTTATTGTCCAATAACATACCTAGACTCCATAGAATTTTTAGATATATCGATACAATGGTTTTCTTTAAATCGAGGTTAAAAGTTTATTAATGATGCTTTTCATATGACCGTAACCGATTCTCACGTCTATATGTTTCGAGATTTTCTATTTTGTTCACCGAATGACGGGGTGTGTATCTGTTATGAAAGCTTGTTATTATTTTTCTACTGAAAAGAAGAGAGATGAGATATTATGATTATGCAAAAGGTTATTATCTTCCCCCCGACCGCAGTTGGGTCTGTTTTTTAGCGATGGTTAGACAGAGATATGGGGTAAAAAAAAAAGCTGAAACTTAACTTCGAAATCATTCTTGTGTTATTTTGGTGTTTAGAGAGCGAATGAAAAAAGGCAATAATATGTGTGAGATTTGTTTACTGAGCATTTAACAAAAAGGCTCACAATTTGTGCTTATGTGTTGCTGAACAAAAACTAAAATTGTGTTTGTAGATTTTAGGCTGTGAGCTTGTATAATGACCAAGTAACCGACGTGTTAAAATCAGTATTTCTTACCATTATTTGTGTTTTTCATGATAAACAGTTGTGTGTTTGTTAACCCGTAGATGGTTGGAATATCAGCTCATATTAACCGAGCGCCATTTTTCATGTGTTGTATCAAAATACCTAAGATGCTTGTGAATATTTAAAATGAGTTTGACAAACAAAATATCAGAACACGCAAAAATGATATGTACAAAGCAAAACAGAGTGCAATAATCTCTAGTGTTTCTTTCAGCAAAAACTTCAGCGAAAAATCAACTTCGTTTTGTTTTTGTTCTCGTTGCGTATTGTTTCGTTGATAATGCAATAATTGCTCATATTACACATTTTGCTTTGAGTGTTAGCGTAGCTATGTTTTTTGTTAACAAGTTATGAATTAGAAGCTACAATTATTGGACATAAAAAACTGAGCGTGAATAAAAACATAATATATCCGTAGTAGGTTTGTTGATACTGTGTAATCTCTAAAACATAAGTCATTTAAACATGTTAGTGTTTGTGTTTCTAATGCTATAACATAATCACAGAGAAAAGAGAGAATAAAAATACTACATTGGTGCATTATCAGATCCGAAAATGATCGGGATATTTTATGTTGAATGAACTTTTTTTGCGAATGAAAACACACAAGGAAGAGTTTGTGGGGGCAGAAAGAGAGGGGAGAGGGAGTTTGCCCTGCCTGCATATTACATTTTGAGTCATGTAAAAAGGATAGAGAAAGTATTATTTATTTAAAACTATTATAGTGAATGCTAGAATTAAATTAAAACTTCACTCCTTCGGCTGTGATGGTCGCTGGGTGAATTTTGTGATTTCTTAAACCTATCTCGTTAGACTTTTTGAAACAAGTATATGCTATTTATCTATTTGATATTTGCTTGTATATTAAGAAATATATATAATATTGTGAAAATATATCATATATATATATATATTCATAAAATTATTATTGTAGAAAACAATAAAAAATATGTCGTTGAAATTTTCTGCATTTTATTTCGCTTGTTTGAAGTTTGGAGATTATTACAAATTTATATTCACCCATGCCAACTATTACTATAAGCAACCACAACACTATATTTCTACACAATTTATTATGGAAAATCTTCTTTTCAAGACAATATACAAGGGCGGTCACTAGTCAACATATTGCAACTCATGAATAGTACATAACCCATCTTTTAGCACAAAACCTAAGAATTGAAACACACATATTGAGCTACGGAATCTATAAAACTCACTGTATTCCAACGGTTCTATCCATGCAATTTCAATAGCAAAAACGAATCAAAGACAAAATCATTATCCAGAATATATCAAATATTAATCGAACATCTGAAACAACCATGTTCAATATTAACTCGATGGCTATGCTACTTTTACCCAAACTTACCATCATAACTTTGTATGACCTATTTAATTAACCCCAAGAGGAATTCAAAACCAAATGATTAGCTATCAAATTAGACTTGAAACTTCTATTGTTTCCATTGGATTAACACAACCATCATTATTTAGATCCAGAATATAGCATCATGATTCTTACAATCATTTCTGATATCAATTTTTGAACTCGAAGACCACATCCAACACTGTCCAAACTCCCAGCCTCGACTATAACCATGCAGCCTCGAGCTTGACCTAGATTTAGCGCTGCCACTTTTCGAGTCGCCCCGATCTTGTCAAAACGTTTCATGCCTGACCACCATTAGAATGGGTGATCGATGGAGATATAATGACAGCAACTTTTCCTGCTTTTTCTATTTTCGCAGCCATTGACAAACTCAAGTATCTGCATTTGAATCACAATGGATTCGAGTTCCGAAGCGTTCAAATATAAAAAAAAAAAAAAACTTCTCATATATTGGGTCATGCTTTAACGGAATTATTCATTACGATGCCTTTCCTTGTAATAACTTAAACGACATGTTATCGACAGACAATTATATATTTATCTTTTCTCTAAATTTGAATGTGGTGACGAATATTACTAAACCGATATTGTTTTGAATATTGTCTAAAATATTTTTTGAATACAATCGTTTTTGAACTGGTTGAGAGATGAATTTAAATCAAGCCCAATATCCTCTCCAAAAAAAAATAATAGCCACAATTTTGAACCAAGATTGTGATTTTAGATGACACAGAGGTCGAATGAAAAGATCAGCAAATATATTGAGCGAACATTTACATAGCTTAGGGCCTGGCCACGTTGGAAGCTTTTATCTGCCTTTTTTTCCTAACAAGCTGTGTTTTGCTATATGTTCTTTGTTTGACTTAAACATTTTCCAAAAAAAGTCATTTCTGTAACTTGCCTTTTTAGTGGTCACATTGGAAGCTTTTCGAGCAAGTTCATAGTTAGACCCTTTGTCATTTAAACAAGGGAAATATCGAACACTGGACGATGCTAGCAGAAGAGTGAATTTTAAAGGAAGGGCACCCCACAACGCATTTTTCAAAAAGTGGTTAAATCAAATTTAAACAACCTTTTGAAGACGAACAACAACAAAATACTCTTTTTTGGACATAATTGTTTTGCAAAAAGGTGTTCCTTTTTTCCAAGCCAGCTGAGCTGTTTCTCCTTTTCTAGCCAGCTTGGAGCAGAAAAGGAACACCTTTTGCAAAAATTAAATTGTTGAATATAACTAAATCACCTATTGTGAAAAAACGAATAACTGGTTATAAGACAATTGCGAGCAATTACAATTAATTTGCAATAAATTATTTTCATAAATTATCAAAAATAAAGAAATTTATCAAAAAAAAGGTGTTCCTCAAACTGCAAAAGTCTCCAAGCTAGAAAGAATTTCCTCAAAATCTCCAAGCCAGAGGTCGAATGAAAAGATCAGCAAATATATTGAGCGAACATTTACATAGCTTATTCCCTAAATCTTTCAACTTTTCATCTAAGCGTTAACACTGGTTCGTTGACGATACAGCCTTTTCAAAGTATCACATGCCCATCAACTTATTCAAACATTTAGATTTAAAAGTCTAACCCTACTTTTCAACCAGTTCAAAAGTGGTTCAAAATGCATATGCATAACAAAATTCAAAACAGACTCACAGGTTCCATCATCAAACCCTCGTGTAAACAAACACTCTAAGCAAACAGGAATATGTACACAACATTCAAGCAGTTTTCCTCTTATCACCTATCCTGGTTTAAACTTTCTAAAGCTAAATAAACAGTCTTGAAGCTTTGATGCTAATGATTTGTGAGATTCTGTATACATAGGGGACTTAAGATGCCCAATATGTTAAAAGCCCTAATCATAAGGAGATAAACGAATAGGGTACTTATACAAATACAGTCTAGCACGCTCCTCGCCTTTTCACGAATAAGTAAATTATTAAAAACTGAAGGACTGTATGGTTTAGCCTAAAAAATTGGGTGATAATTTAAATCAACAATAAATTTGGTTCCGCTCACTAAGCATATTATTGGTTCATAATCGTACTATTGCTTGTAATTTCAATTTTATATTCAAGTAATTATTTTAACTTATTCTTACATAAAAATCATGTTACCGATGTGATATTTCGAGTAAGCAAAGCAAAACAATATTAAGATTTCATGAAAATCATCACTCAATTACGAGTTGAAAAGCTGAGGATGTAAAGAAATGAGTAAAAAGCATTCGAGTAAGTAACAAATTCATTGATACTGTAGTTGCTGTAATGCCCGTGAGAGTGCAACACTGTTTTCGATTTCATTGATATTCAGACAGTGGTGAGTATTGAGTAAGCAGCTAAAATGCGCCCCAAAATGAGTAATGCACTGGGCTGAGTAACTTTGAGTAAGGGTAGGGGGCTCGACAAATATGGTCGTGTATGGTGACACAATGGACTCACAGGGTAGATCAACCCCTCTGAACGTTACTCAATGATCTCGTTTTTTGCCTACTCATCAAAAACTTAACAGTGGCACATAACGATACACTTATGAAAAATGACATAAAATGACATAATAACAAATGACTTTCAAATGCCAAAAATGATTTAGATATCAATCAAATAATTAATTTGTCATAGTTTGATTTCTTACAAATGTTGACACGCCACCTGAGCAGCTTCATCTCGCGAAATAGACTAGAAGAGCACCCAGCGAACTGTTCCACACAAAGAGTTATTCTTAGCAGATCCAAACAGGCTTACATATTTAAAAAAAATACTTGGAGATTTGAGGAACTTCTTGCAGATTCTTATTTTATGAAAGACACCCCACGACCTTATTTCTTAAAAGTGTTCATTTGAGTTTGAAATCACTTAAAACATTAAGAAAGACAATGCATACTCTATTTTAGGATAATAATTTTTACAAAAAAATGTTCCTTTTTTGTAGCTAGCTGACCTCAGAACGCTCATCTAGGCAACTAGAAACGGGAAGGGAACACCTTTTGTGAAATATAAAAAGCGAACGACTTGTATATACATGTATCACCATTTTTTGAATATATATCATTCTAGCACGCCTTGCAATATGGTTTGAATGAGAAATAAACACAAATTACAAATGAATTAGTAAACAAGACTTAATAATTGGAAAAGGTCTTCCTTTAATTTTTGTAGCTAGTGGGCAACTTTTGAAAATTTGTAGCCAGATCAATTTTGAAAAGGAACACTTTTTTTGAGAAACACCACCTCGTGGGGTGCTCTTCTTTTTACCGGTTCATTCTTTAATTAATCAATGAATAATTTTGAAATTGGAAAGATTATTAAATACTTATTCACATTCCTTACGAAAATGAAGAAATTATAAAACAGGTATTCGTCATATCTCCAAGCTAGAAAGTAATTTTCCCAAACTTTCCAAGCCATCTGGAATTTGCTGGTGAACACCTTTTAGGATGCGTTCAAATTGGCCAAACCGACCTTCGAACCTAGCTTCATTTATTTTTTTTTTTTCAAATGTTTCAAATCATTAAGGGTGCGTTCAAATTGAGATTTAGACACTTCGGCCCCTACCACCCCGGCCCCTTCGGTCCCTTTCGCAAAAGGCACCTCGGCCCCTCGACACTTCGGCTTTAACAAAAGACACTTCGGCCCTATTTTTTCGGGCCCTACAACTTTGGCCGCTTGGTAAATTGTTCTTCAAACTATCAAAATTGTAAAAAAAACGTTGCTATTCGTGCATGAATTTGGCATTGTTTTGTGGTAATGAATACGTTATCATTTACTATATCTTTTTAAACTATATTCTAATTCATATAAAAATAAGATCAAAAATAAGATTTAGAATATTTAGAATATTAAAACAATAAAACAATATATTTTCGTTAAATGAGCCAAAGAAAAATATTGAGTCATATTTTGTTCTTAATACATTATAGCACTAAATTATTCTCGTCTTGATTGAAACCATATACACATGTATTAAAATTCAAATGTGGGAAACAAATTTTACTCTTTAACTAAATTTCTTCAAATTAAGAGTCCCATATGGTCAATTCAGGATGTAAATTACGAATAATTGACATTGCACGATATAAAATGTTTTTATCTTATACATATGATACTAATGGACCGAAGTAGGTGTCAAAATTTAGGAGCCGGAGCGTCTTTAACGAGGGTCAAAGTGTCTTCTGCATGGGGCCGAAGTGTAATTTGCTAGGGGCCAAAGTGTCTTTTCACGAGGGGCCGAAGTGTCTTGACGAGGGGCCGAAGTGTATTTTTCAAAACGAGCCAGTGTCAAATAGGGGCCGAAGTGGTAGGGGCCGATGTGTCCAATATTTGCCGCCTCGACAAAAACCAAAATTAAAGTTGGTTTGAAGGTCCTTCAAACTTGACTTGATACAAACATCAAACTTTTCTTCAAACAAAATGCACATAAGTGAAAGTCTAATTAACATTCGTTTAAAACTGGTTGAAAGCAAGTTTGAAAATAGTTTGAAGGTGATTTCATATAATAATATTGTTTATTGTCGCATGACCTTAAGTGGTTTTAATCTGGGTTTGAAGGTTAGTTTGATCAATTTGAACACACCCTTGAGGCCATGTCGATAAAACAATTTATTCTATATTATATCACCTTACAACCTACTTCAAACTTGCTTCATACCAGATGTGAACTAGCATCAACAAGATCTCTTATATGTGCATTTAGTTTGAAGAACGGTTTGAAGGTAGTTTGAAGCAAAGCTTCATTGAAAGGCCTTCAAACCGGCATATACATTGGTATTGTCGAAGTGGTTTGAAGCTAGATTAGAAGGTTGGTTTGATCAATTTGCATGCACATTTAGGAACAGCCCGTGAGGTACATTTTGGTGTAAAAGACATTTTGGCCCCTAGAATTACGTCCCCATGAAAAAATGTATAAAAAGGTCTTATTTCTAAACAAATTGAGTAAAGGACATGTAATATTTTGAATTAGTGTTATGAATGTATTATATTTATTCCCCGTGAAAACAGGGAAAATAGAGTTGAAATTGTCCGTCCGTCCGCAAAAGTCTTTGTCCATCTGTCTCGTTGTCCGTCTGTCTGTCCGTCTGTCAGTCAGGCTTGATATATGATACTTTGTAAACACGACTTTTGTATACAGGTATGACGACATAGCTCTAATATTTGACACACATAATAATCCTTATCTGTAGGTGTGCCTCGTTTAAATTGCATGTCGATGGATTGAAAATTGGAGTTATTGGAGCTACTTTGAAAAAGTAAAAGATATCACCTTCAGCCCACGACATCTGAATGATAATAGAGGATTTTACCATTTTGGTATGTATTAAGTTTATATACTGACCCACAACGAAAAGTGCCACCCTATTGTTTTGTTATTTTCTTAAAAATGCATGCATGAAAGAAAACAAATTATATGTTTTAACTTTCTTTGAGATATATTTTGTATTTATTACAAAACAAAAAGTGCATATCCTTGAAATCGTCTAATAGTGTGTGTGGCAACCTCTTGCAGCGATTGTTGCTTGGCATCATCAGCTTCTAATCAAATCTGTATGTCCGTTTGCGGTATCCGACTCCACTCCTCCCTGAGTACATCAACCGATTCCGGCTTCGTTCGGGATGTGGTTTCCCTTTCACAAATCATTTGCCCTAGCTGGTCAAGAGAAGCTCTATGGAACTGAAATCCGGCGAGAAAGACGGTCATGGCAATACCAATACTCTTTCAACATTGAAGTAGTCCGAGGTTAATCCGGCGGAATGCGGTCGAGCGTTGTCATGCTGATAAATTAAAAAATCGGGTAGTTGCTCGAAGAACGAAACAGCGTGCTCCCCGAGGACATTCGAAATAAAGCGCCGGGCAGTAAGATTACCCTCCGCCCAAATATCGCGTTCACAAACGCAACAGCTGGCGTTTTGTTTGTTCGTCATACGTCAAGTGCACTCGCGACCACCAGGTCTGTCAATGCAAGATATCAAATCGTCCGAGAATAAAAACAGAATTCCAATGTCTCTGGGTCCATTTAACACAATGTAGAGCCCACGTTAGTCTTATGTGACAGCGAACCGGTGTTAGAACGTTCCTGCGGTCTTCGACATCGTAGATCACATTGGCGTAAACGGCGCCGAATGGTACCAGTAAAGACCCGTGGATTATCTCTAGGAGTTCAGATTTCGTATTTATATACCTGACGGTAGCGAGCGCACATGCCCGGTGCTTTATATCGAATGTCCTCGAGGAGCACGTTGTTCCGTTTTTCAAGCAACATCCCGATTTTCGAATTTTCCAGCATGATTACGTTCGGCTGCACTCGGCCGGACTCACCTAGGACTGCCTTCATACTGAAGGCGTATTGGTATTGCCATGGCCAGATTTTTCGCCCGATTTAAAAAAACATAGAGCATTTCTTGGACCAGGTCGGACGAAGATTTTTGGGAAAGGGAAAATCCACCCGGCGGAGGCCGGAATTGGTTAATGTGCTCACGGAGGAGTGGGGTTGGATACCACAAACGGATATACAAACATTGATTAGAAGTATGGGTCGAAGATGCCAAGCAAGAATCGCTGCAAGAGGTGGCCACACACGGTTTCAGAGACGATAAACTCCGATTTTCGAGTCTGCTTCGATTACGGTCGTTGAAGCAGTTAAAGCAGTATTTTGTAAGGAAATGCACTAATTGTTTTGTAATGAATACAAAAGATATATCAAAGAAGGCAAAAACATATTATTTATTTTCTTTTATACATACATTTGCAAAAAAAAATAAAAAAAAGAATAGGATTAAACTTTTCATTATGGGTCAGTATATGTAAGCTGACACAGTTTATTTGTTTGAGTAGCGTTTTATTATTTTTTATGGTTAATTTTCTTATTTTCATTATACAATTAAAAAATATTGCGAATATTCATAACATAATCATTTCAAGTTAACTATGTATCACAGCAAACATTTTAGTCTTTATCAAATGGGGATCTAGACGATTTTATAGATAGGCCTCAATGCCAGAATGATATAGCTGTGTAAATCTGTGTAATATGTATCGATTGCATAATCTTTAACCTGAATTATTTATAAAAATGGCATAAACGACTTTAAAAACATTTCAATTAAATATCTCGAAAAATATAAATTACTATCTATCTATGGAGAATTAAGATCTGGCGTTTCTACGGTTCAATACACTTCTATATACATATTAGCCTTTCACTATCATTTCTTCATACAATGCACCATAACCATGCAGTAATGTATAACATATAAGGGCCGCTAGTCATGTGTGTACTTATGTAATTCCGTGTATGTAATTACTCAATACATTCATAAATATCGTTGGAACACTGGTTGCACGAAAAGTATGACGATATTTGGAGTTTTTGCTTTTGAACTGTTATATACCAGATTTTGTCTAATCATTTTCGTTCATGCTTTATGGAAGTTATTGGACCTCTTGGTATGATGTTGGTTCTCAAAATAAAGTTGGTCGCATTACTGCATTGTTAGAATTTGGAAGGGAAAGTCTTGTTTTTAAAGGGCTCTAAGATAGAAATTCTACTGAATATACAAATAGCTTTTTGCATTCAAACTTATCTTTTCCTTTAGTTGTTTCCACGTTAGCCATTCCCGAGACTTACTTATGTACAATATACATTTATTACTGATAGTCTTACGAGACAATGCCTAAAATATTGGGCTTTGCCTCGTTTAACTACTTATATAATATATCGCTAGAATTAGTCAATATTCCCACCCATTGAACTTCGGTTCAATGAGATATCTTAATTTATAAGACCACAACAGAGTGAGTTTTACCTGACCCCTAGCCAATTATATATTTCTCATCGTACCATTTTAATTTCTTATAAAATATACCCAAATATTCGTTTCAACGATCGTGTTTTATATTGGCATAAGAACGGCATTTTAAGCACTGGCCTTAACTTTACTTAAAATTCGTCTGTTGGGAAAAAAAATGCTTTTCTGTTGGAAACAGCTCCTTTGAATAAAGTATTAATTTGCAAGACGCACTTACGTCATTTCGTGAGTGTCGTACTGGATAGTCATTGTGTTTATTAATGTTGCGAACATGCTAGCAGTTGTGCTGTACTTTACATGAGTTATAAATGCTTTATCTATTGCCGTGTCTATCGTTGTCTTGATAGTAGGCATAGCACGAGTTTGAACAGATCGTTGAAAATTGTTCATCCCATAGTCGCATAAATCACTCTCGGAGGCAGCGTCAAGCAAAAAAAAACATACTCGGATAAGGTCTAATGTCGTTACTCTAATCCATGAAAGTTGAGCAATTCAACCTCTATAGCCTTTGGATATGCGGACATCTCCATCTCCGAATATTCTATAGAGCATTGCAGATTTAAAGTCATATAGCACTACAAGGACATATCCCTGTATGATCTGAAAGCGATATGGGAACGTGCCACCATGTTAACACGTTTGGTGACGCTGGCGACATACTTTCAACCTATGGGGACAAATGTACCTTTGTCACGACTAGCTAATGTACACTCATCTTAATGTATCAAATGCATTCATAAAGTCAACATAATTTGTATAGAGTGGATTGAAGTGATAAAAGACGTATTTCACTTGGTGCGGTATAAACCTGCTATGTTGCTATGTTGAATGTGCCATGGATTTTGAGAGATCCCCGCTGGATTTTTAAAAGCTATTCTGGGTTTCGTTTCTATATACACGGATTGAGTAAGCTCCTGAGGGGTAGGAGCTTGCCACTGACTGAATCAGGAATATCTGTCGATACGAGTAGCTGTATGTACACTCAACTGACGGCATCAAATGATTTCGTAAAGTCAATGTAGTTTGCATAATATAGATTGACATGATGAATAAGGCGTAAATGTCGCTTAAGATATTGCTATAAAAACTGATACCTCCATATTGGTAGACGGACGTGAAGTTTGCAACTATTTTTGGAATGGCGTACGGGTTGTGACTTGACCTGAAAACTGAAAAACCATCTTGTTAATCAATGCAGTGTCAGTGGGTAATCGAGAGCGAAGGTTATTTGCAAAAGCTAAGTTTATTTGCAGAGGACAGTTGATGGGGTCATCATTCATAGTTTATATTTGATTTTCGAAGTTATTGAGTGTTCAATCAGTTATTTGAAGTTGTTTTGATGAACCATGTCAAACATGAAAGCGATTTTATAAACAATAGGTGGATATTATAAATTCATATAACAAAAGACTCAATTCACATGCACTGCAAATTGCATGACATTCAATTATCGGAGAAAGTCTTAGTGTTAGATTTTATCGACAAATGTCCTAGTTTTCAGATTTTTTTGGGGAATTAAAAAACATATCCTTAGATTAGTAGATCAACTAGCATTATACGAGGTGATTCTAGGGTCGGGGAGTATGTTTGATATCTTCGGAACTTAATGCTATAGCCAGCCTAGCTCTACTGCATCCGACTATTCTCAAACAATTCACTTGCACTTTTTAACTATGTGAGATGTATGCCTTTGACAAGTTCACAAGTAAATATCAGGGTATGTGTATTCTGAAGTCGAAGATAATTATCTTGTTTTTGATTGTACTAATACCATAAGGCATATAATGAGTTAGTAGGTTTCTTAAATACATCCGTCATGTATTTGTGCAGCTGTTCCAAGATTATCTTTGAAATGGATGTTGAAATACTTACAAGTTGTTTCAAAGAGCTATGATACACCCATTTGATTTGTTCTAGGCATCACGTTTATATATATCAACTGTTTTATGACTGACACGTCTAATGATAGACAAACTCCGTGATGAAATTATATAGAGACGCCCACTAAATAAAAATTTACTTAGTTTGTGATATTCTGAGAATGAATATGACAATGCATAGACCGCTAGGTGCGCAGCTTAGATAAAGGTATGTTAATTACATTATGTTAATTATATATCACAAGGTTTTGCGATTTATATATATAATACTTATTTGTTTCAAAATGTGATATTTAGTCACCAATAATTCGTACGGAAATACCATTCAGATCTAGCTCTCAAAGCAGAAACCCTTCAAAGAATCTAAATAATGACTTGCAAGGGTATCGAACAACTACAAAATGCAAACTGTCTGCTTCAGGAAGTAACATGACTACTAAATGGTATCCCGAATAAAAAATGATAACTTTTACTTTTTGGTAGAGCATGTATCTCAAGTAAATATGTTCTACGTTTTAAATAGAACAGCAACGCGTCTTTGGAACAACATGCAAGTAATTTATCAATAAATGTTTCAAATGATTTCAAAGAGTTATGGAAATGCACGTATTGATATAAATATAAACATAACCTATATTAAATCTATATTTGTTCAAAATGTTAACATTCTTACATTAGCGATACGAGCAAAATACAAAACAACACACATGCCATGCCTTTAGTCATACTAAACACTAAATAAAAAACTATCACTGTCCGTATGACATCGAAAATCAAATAAATCTACCGAGCGTGCTTTAGGAAAATTCTTTTGAATCTGATATCAACAACACATTATATATCACCTAGATACAACCATCTATCAAAGCTATAAATATCTGACTATGTTTTTCAATAGGGTGTGTGATTGGGAAGCAGTCTCAATTTAAATTATCAACTCAACTATATACTTGTCATGGCGTCTTAGCCATGCTCAGTCCCAAGATTCGATCTCACTTCTAACATAAGACATATTCAACTTCTTGCAATTTGATGTGTAGTTACAGCTCGGTTACATACATTTTGTATATGATTGAATTCAAATTATTTTATACTTTGACTTAACATCTTTGTATTACAGATATGATTAATGTTGCTGCCTTTTATTGCAAAAGTTTTTCTTCTTGGCAATTATTGTTAAAGTTATCTAACACAGGTTTAAAAAATACTTGTATTTGTAATTTCTAAATGACCCACCATGTGTGTGTATAAAAATGATAACATTGAATGTTGTTTTAATGGGGTAACTTTGGTACTATACTATAAATTGGTATGCTTAAAACTATTATATCTCAATGACATTGAAAAAGAACCAAATGACTAAAGGAATAAATTGAAATAAATCGCTTTATAGTAACGAATTCATACTTCAATCGAAAACCAATAACAGGAGATGTCAAAAATACATATGGTATATATCATAGCTTGGGGCAGCAAGGAGATATATATGGAACTCTTTATCAGTTATATTCGGAGATGTATTATGCTATAAACAGTTCACGCGTACAGATGGCACTGGAGCCACAACACAAGCGTTCGACACAAAACTGAAATACAAATCTCAATCAATTTGAGATTGACATTTTATAAATTGTTATAAGCTTTATTGTTAATGTATACGATAGTTACAAAATATCAGTTTTTGTTTGTATTGACATGTTATTCTAATGTGAATTATTTCTATATGTTATTTATATAATTCATATGCATGTATTTATTCAATTTTAAAAGAGACAAAAGACAAATAAATTAAACTATATTTTATATAACTATAGCTCTTCACTAAAATCTTATTTGAAAAGCATATACAGTCACAAAAATAAAAAAAATACGACAATGTTTCAATCGCACTAAGATCAGGTGTATTCCACTGCACATTGGACATTTGACAAAATGAACTGCCCTTCATAATACCTTACTGCTTGACTAGATAAGCTACATTTGACATCACACTTGACTAGAAAATTACATAACCATACTTGATATTAAATTAAATTTATCATTGTTTTAAATTTGTTGCATTATTGTTCAAGACATGGTGCACATGTGGTGATAAAAGACATTTTATTTATAAAGATAGGTTACACTCATCATTTCACCTTGAATATAAATCATGAAATACTTAAGAGTCTATGGAATTTAGAGTACAAAATCTCAAATATAAACACACGAACATGGTAATAGAGTTCGATATATAGTCTTCTAGGGACAAAAATCTAGGGAAGGGGATATCAATATTGAACTGCCCGTGAATCATTATTTCATAATATTGCAGCAAAACATATACATATCGCTTAGATATCACTAGATGATAAATGTGTCGGTTTTATTAGGCAAATGTGGTCTGTCGAGACATTTGAGTACGGACTTTTAAAAATGGAAGACATAAGGTACCCGAACGATTGTTTTTAGATTTGACATACATATTTGTTATCAGTAGATTATGTTAACATTAGAAACGTTTCTCCCATTTGACCAGAGCATGAATAATTCATAGGACATTGCTGGATACTTGTGTTAGTACATATGTTCTGTTCGATAACTATATTTAGCTATCATACCCTTTTAAAACGCTCAATGCGGTTAAAATTGTCCAAATGCGACATATCTTGAAATCAACATTAAATATATAAACACACAATGGTATTTATATTTAATTTGCTCATAGATTATCAAGGACATATATTCTTTGCCCTTTAAGTAAATATTTGAGTTGATTATACATAGGCCAACAACAATGTCCCTGTTGAGTAGACGGTATTTTCTATTAGCATAATTACATCAATCAAAACTTATCACTTGTGAAAAGACCAAGTCATAAGTGACACATCCAACAAATGAATTTATTCTGTACTGCTGTTATATAACATTGTCACTTATTTATTGCCAAAATAAAATCGTAAAAGTTATTTTCGTGTACGAAATTAAATATATATTTACTTACGAAAGGTAAATCCAAAACTTAAAGCATTTTGCTACTAAAAACCATAGAATAGTGATTATTACTCAAGATAGAATTATCGAAAGTATACAACAACCATTTGCATTTTTATTGTTGCTGCTGTTATTGTTTTTGTTATTATTTGTCTTTGTATATGAAAAGGTTTGTTTATGTCTATATGTTAATGTAATAAGCGTATGTCAACATTGCCTGAAAAGTTTCAGTCACTGCAAAAGTACGCTTGTTCACTCAGTGTATGTTGATATTGCCTTAAATTGATAAGGCAATGTCAACTTATGCTAAATGTTCGTCATGTCTATTACACATACATATGTATTTCATCAAAACAAGGTGTTGCAAACATAGTACATAGATACAAGTGCTATCTAAAATATAAATGAAATCTTATGTCTCACATACTCACATGTATATAAGTTACATTTGATGATCATGTTTCAATATTATGATAGGCTTTAACTGCATACTTTTTTGTTTTTGTAATCCATTGAAATACTTGTTACTATATTGTCATCATATTGATTTTGGTTTCTTTACATGAATGTTTTTAAAAATAGGAATGTATGAAATGATAGTAATCAAATTGTAATCATAATGATTTGGTTTCGGTATAAGAATGGTTTTGAAAATAGGGATGAATTCTGCGCCATGAATGATTACAATTTTTCGAATGATTTTACAACAACGCATTGCCCAACCCTATCCATGATTTTAAAGGCCCTTCTTATATGAGATATGCAATTGATTATATATGAGAAATACACTTGATCTTTGAACAAACAAGTACAAATAATAACCAATGCATTAAGATATGAATAAAAACACAAATGTACTTTATTATATTACATTCATGACATTTCGTAATGAGTTTTTTTATAGTAAATGATTCTATCTGTGAAATGAACATGACCAAATCGCCATATTAAAAAATACTGATTAAGGATTATATTAACTATAGTTTGTGTATGTGATATCTAAAGAAAATGAAGTATATGCGATTAGAGGTGATAAATGAAGACACAAAATGAGAGCATAAAGTCTAACACAAATAAGAAGAGCACCTCACGAGCTGTTCCCCCAAAAAGCTGTTCCCCACCAATTTTCCAGCTGGCTTTAAAATTTTCAGAAAAGTCATTCTAGCTTGGAGATTTGAGCAGTTTGAGGAACACCTTTTTTGAAGAAATCTTAATTTAAACAAAAAATAGTGGGAATAATTATTTCGAAATTGATAAAACCTGCTTGCAATTGTCTAATAAACTGTACTTTGCATGATATGATACCTTATTTGATTATACTCAACATTTCAATTTTCGCAAAAGGTGTTCCTTTTCTGTTCCAAGCTGGCTAGAAAAGGAGAAACAGCCCAGCTGGCTTAGAAAAAAGGAACACCTTTTTGCCAAATTTAAATGTTCAAAGACCATTATTTTGATGACGACCATAACTGTTATGTTGTTTTAAGTTGATTTTGCCACTTTAAAAAAAAATGTGTCGTGGGGTGCCCTTCAAATAAGGCAATTAGTACCGTAAACATTTTGTTTTTACTATTTGCTATCATTTTAAAACTACTATATTGAACATCCTTAAATGTTCATAAGAAAATAATATTCAATTGAAATACGTATTCAAGTTTGTAATCATATGTATACTTAACAGTCGTCTAGCGTTTAGTCAATCTGAAGATTCGAATCGACAGAATCATGAATTTCTTATCATTTCCTTTTGTCGAATCAACATTGACTATGAAGTTATATTCAAATTTACAATGTATTCTTATTATCAAGTAACACGAATTAGTCATGAATTGTCTAAATCCATCGAAATTTGTTCATAAAGTGCTCTATATTTGATTTATTTAAACATAATACACTATAATTTCGGTAGAATTGTTATTGTAAGCTTATTTTTAAAAAGTGTTATTATAATTAATTACATTTTTTTTTCGTTTTCTTGGATCATTTCTTTATCGATTAAAAAAGGAAATTGCCCTAATCCGTGGGACAGTTTGTATGACTCTCCATTATTTGTTCACTACTTTACAGGACTAGCATTTGAAATATATAAACTTAAAAAAAAACAAATATGTAAGAATTTCCCGGCATAATTAGTTGTTGTAAATCACTATACATCGTCTAAGTATGTTTACTTAAACTCAGCCTGATGATTATGAAATAATGTAACTAATCCATAATCAACCTCTTAAAATTTATCATAATTGAATAATATTTATATATTAATGATTGGGACAATTTAGTATCATTTTTATTTTCAAATATTAATTTTTATCACGTTCGTTAGTGTTGGCTTTATGATACTAATGTTGTTATTTTTTACATGTGCTAATTTGGTCAGTACGACATATATTTGATTAGTTTGATTTTAAAATTAAACAATGATACTCGCTAATGTTTGATAATATATATTTTTTAAACTT
>LQRL01122168.1:2410-12819 GCA_001703475.1 Hydroides elegans
CTAGTCTAGAAGCCAGCATCCTGCTATAACCCAAGGTCCCTTCGTCAGGTAATACACCATGCCTACCACCTATGTCGTTCGTACCAAGCATCAACACTACACCGTCAAACACACTCTCATCCTTGATGTCATCCAGCTTCCAACTCTCCAACACACCCATTCTAGCCACTCTCTCCGCTGTCAATCCTCCAACCGCTCTGATCTCTACATTCAGTCCTGTCTCTTACACATCATCTCACCACGATTTTTCAACATAGAATCTGACAACAACAATATCCTCTCCTCCTTAACCTTCTTCTCTTTCACTTCCATCCTTTCCGCTTCAAAACTGGCTGATCTCTTCTTACCACCTCTTTTCTCTGCAGCTATCTGTTTAAACAATTCGTCCTTCTCTTCTGTCCACAACCTTCCAAGCATATTCTTTCCATTGTTATTTATACCTCTTCCCCAAAATGGATGCGGTGTGTTTTCTACAAATTCCGAATTTTTGTGATTTTCCAAAAGTGCGTCCCTAATAATTTGGTGTTTGATGATTTTCGAGCGTACTATTTGTCTCATAATCCTCACTTGGCATTGCTCCCACTCCTCATTTCTCCACGTCTTCTTTCCTTCGAACATCACCTGCCTTGGCGTGAATTTCCTATCTAAAATGTCGTTGTATAGCGTCCGATTTCCACACACTCCAGCTTTCAAACCTTGAAACGCCTCCTCTCCTGAATTGAAACTTTGCATCCTCTCATCCCATGGTTGTTCAATGACAACACCAAAACTACTAAGGTTTGAGAACATACTATCATCCCCTTTGAAATACACTTTTTTGGACGTTATTTGTGTTTTTGCAGCTAATGTTGTTTTAACTGTTGCTGCTGTTGTTGCTGTTGTTGTTGCTGCTGCTGTTGACTGCTGTTCTTTCCCGGGTTCATCACTTGAGCTCTCTTTGTGTCTCAAACTTTCTAGCGTCTTAACCAACTCTAAATTCTCTCCTCTCACTACTTCAACTACTTTCTTCAATTACGAATTCTCTTCCTTCACATCCTTTACTTCCTTCCTCAATTCGCTCATCTCCTTGCTCATCTTCTCAATTTTACATTCCGAACAAATAAAACTTCCTTTATATCCTCCTTTCCTCGTCACTTTCATCGTCCAATCTTCACATCTCTCACATTGAACCCAACTTTCCATATCAGAACTCCAATCATCCCTCGATCTTTGTCTACTACTACAAGCCATAACTATATCTATTTCAATCAAAAATATTTACAAAATCTCCAATTGAACCTCAGAAAAGGGAAAAATAAAACTGAATATGCACTCCCTATTATCGCTCACTCTGACTGTCAGAACTTATCTAGAAAACATCAAATTCAAAATCAAAATATACAATAATATCAATCAAACAAAACACAAATAGTATGATACAAAAAGAACTGATACAGCCTTCGATATGTCGTAGAAAATTCACTTTTGACAATTGTTATTGAAAATCGTTCTTTTCCTAGACTGGCACCCGAAATCAAAAGTCACTCATAACCTATTTTTCCGAGATAAGGGTAATTATAGAATGGTTCCCCTACACTAAGCACAATCGTTATTAGTGTATGGTATCACCCGATGAAAAATGGGAACCATTTTTTGTAACGAATCGATTGATTGGCTTAAAGAGACACACCCCCAAATCACGTGACTGATGTGGCATGTGAATAAACTGGCTTTCAGATCAAAACAAAATGGTGGCTGATACCAGTCCCTATATATCTTTGATATTAGGGATGGGGACCAGTCTAGGGTAATTATTTAGCAATATTTCCAATTGCGTGAAATTCTCAGTGCAGTAAAAGCCATAAAACCAAAAATAGACAAGGAACAACAAGAAATACAAGGAGAACAAAAAATACTCAAAGAAAATACTGTACATATCCATTACCACAGCAGCTCGAAGATCATAACTACTCGAAATACAAAGAACCTTCATTTACACTAGATCAATAATATGCTGACGACATAGGCTGAGAATCCACTTCCCAACATGAACCAGACAATATAGAGAAACAACTTCAAAACCCTGAAACAGGGAAATATACAAATATATCAATCGAAAAACAGAAAAAAATATCACATAAAAAAAAGTGGTGGCGAAAGCTGGAAAAAGTGTAAATATAACCGTGCAGGGGCACGGTGGCGTAGTTGGTATAGGCGCTAGCCAGCCTAGCAAGCATGAATCTGAGGGAAGTGAGTTCGAATCCCCTCACGGCCCAAGATTCATGTCAAACATGCAAGCCACTAGGGATTAATCGATCGGTCTTTGGAATGGTGTGCAATTAAATTGTAATATGGTAGCCCAAAGAACCCAGGTGAGTTTACCGTGTGCGCCGTCAAATTGACACATTGATTGCTTACACCGATCGATAAATATACCAAAGTGTTTTTAGTATATATGTAACATGTCTTAAAAATTGCAGCGCTTAATGACATGGCTTAATAAGCGCAATATAAATGAGCAAATTATTATGTATGCAGTCTCCTCGGCACAATTGAAGATATAGAAAGACACAAACAACTCACTGACGCTGTTTTCTCCCAACTAAAACCCAAATTTACTAGCAAACATGTAGGCGAACAAAACTAAATTCAGAATATTCAACGCATTATTATCAAGTATACTCTTGTAAAACTGTGAATTTTAGACTCTAGAGATACGCTAGAGATGAAAACAGACTCATTGCAAAGACAGCATCTTTGCAGAGTCCTAAACATCCATTGGGACACTAATAACAATTGGGATCCAAACGAGCTAATCTACGAGAAAGCTGGTAAAAACATGGTCAACGACTATGGCAAACAGACGTCTCAGAGTGTTTGGCCATATTTGCAGACTACCAGATTTAGCACCGGCCAAAAACACATTCCAAGAGGAATTAAGGAAGACCAAGAAACTCGTAGGCGGACAGAGATTAACTCTGTTAAAACTAATCTAGAAACAACGGGGAAAAATGTATAAAAATACAGAGTGCGATGATACTAGCTCAGCATAGAAAGAAAGAGAGATCATTTGTGCATAAAAAGTTATATAATTGTGATTTTACCAGTTAAACTAGTGAATATAAATACTACGAGTGATTTTAAAGACTCCATGTGTGATAAGGATACTCGACTTATATATACACAGGATGAAGCTGTTTAAGCGCAGAGTTCTGAATCATCATCAATTACTTGGTTTCGAATTCGCCCCAAATTCTTTAATGAAGTGTACTCCATGAGGTCTTCCTCAGAATATGTGTTCCATTTAGAAATGTATCTCTCTACAAACTTTCGAAAATTACCCTCTATAATCTATAATTTTTACTTACTTTTACACGATAGGGATATGTACTATCACCGTGTATCTTTAATCTCTGTATGGTACTTATCTTTATAGTGATTAAGAACGAAGATGAGAGGATTTTGGTCGTTGGTAGATTTTAAAGATGTTGAGCAGGTCACATTGTTTATAAACCTAATCGAATAATTTGCTGAAAATCAAATGTGTAAAAGATATCAACAGAAGGATCGAAATAACAGGGAAGTCCTTCAGCAAAGTGCACACGAGACTGACAAACCATGGGCACTGATCTACTCTGCTGAACGGCGTAGATATATGAACCGTTGATCGGAAGCATAATAAGGCACAATTCCCTGAAACGCGACCTAAACGAGGACATACCATTTTATCACCTGTCGTAGGGTCAAAGTTGCATGGTTTCTGTATTCATTGCCGGTATATTAAGAATCAAAGCGTCGCAATAATAATGATATATATAATGAGGTCTCATATAGCTAACAATTCATTTAAGACCAGAGGGAGTATAATGTAGTATATACATGACCATTTTCCATTATTTTAAATTATAATATATTGCTGTTAATTGTTTAAAAGTTCGAAAACCAATATTTACTGTGTCATCTGATTTGCGAAAACCCTAAAATAGGTTTAACTAAAACTATGCAATTTGACAGGTTTTTATCAATAAATACTAGTTGAATATGAACATCGAAATTACTACAAACTTAATAATTTATTTTAAAGCGTATTTAAAAATACAATCTTTAAAAAAGGTGAACATAATATGTCAATCCCGGGAATCGATGCGGGGTCATTTCTGACCTGAATCCGGCGCCCTCCCCGTTGCGGGACTGCTGGTTTATGGACTGATATTAACATACATATCGCCTGGTTTAAACTGAACCCGATTCTCTAAAAAACACGGTTTATCACCTAAAATTGAAGGGGACCCCACGACACTTTTTTTTCAAAAAGTTGTTATATCACCTTAAAACAACTTTACAAAGACGAACAACAACGAAGGACACCTTTTTAAACATTAAAATTTTGCAAAAAGGTGTTCATTTTTTTCCTAGCCAGCTGAGTTGTTCCTCATTTTCTAGCCAGCGTGGAGCAGAAATATTTTAACTGTTGAATATAACTAAATTACCTATTATTAATAGCAAATAACATGTTGTAAGACAATTGCAAGCAATTACGATCAATTTGCAATTAATTATTCTCATTATATATCACAGAATAAAGAAATTATCTAAAAAGGTGTTCCTCAAATTGCTAAAATCTCCAAGCTAGAACGAATTTTCTCAAAATCTCCAAGCCAGTTGGGATTTGCTGGGTAACACCTTTTGTGAGGAACAGCTCGTCAGGTACTCTTCTGTACATCAATATTTCACAGAACAAATGTGTGCATAATTAAAGAAACATATGAACATTGACAATATGATTTAATTGCACTGTCATGCAAGGATAACAAAACACAAAACGAATCCTTAACATGAGCCCCTGGAACTCAAATATTTTATTTATAATCAAATTTACACATAAGATCAAATCGATTTTGTAAAGAATGCAGATATTATAAATCGACGGGTTCTGTGCAACATTTGTTTCAAGTGTCTAAATGACGTATGGAGAAAGGGGCATTCAACATTTTGATTATTAATTCATATAAGGATTGACAAGTGTCGAGACGATGAAATTGTAAGATAATACGGATACGTTAGGGTACAGGGCTGATTTAGAGGGGGGGGGGGCAACCGGCGAGCGCCCCCTGTTTGCCCTTATATATAAGACAAAAAATATAATTTTGCAATTTTACATCCCCGGTTTAATCTGATAATTTATACTGTTGGCGCCCCAAGGTTCAATATTTTCTTGATCCGCGCCTGAGATATCATATGAAACTTTGCAAAACATTTTTGACATCGTAATATTGATGATCACGAAATTTTAAGAGTCCCATGTATAACAATGCTAAATGGATTTGATTAATTAAAAATGGGTTATCATGTAGCAACGATTTTACGTAGAAAAGTTGCTTTTTACTGACTGTTCGATTTTATCATAGGTTATAAATTATGTGACCATATACATATCTCCTTGCATTACTGGTTATATATTGAGTTATTGTTTTAATACAAAAAAAAAACAAGACATGGTGATGATAAAAATGTCGATATTATACCAATAGTAATAGTGAGTAATCAAGTTAATATTGATTTATAACAAATAAAGGTTGAATAAAACAATAGTTTGCATTCTTAATAAATTTCCAAAAGCAAATAATTACATTTGCAAAAGTTTAAGAAATGATTTTAAATGTGTTTCCTCCAAACTAAGAGCCAGAATCTATATTGTAAAACTTTCCAAGTCAGCGAGGATTTAGACACAGCAGCATAAAGAACACCTAACAAATTGTTCCTCAACACAGTTTCAAATCTTGAGAAACTCTTTCTAGCTTAGAGGTCAGAGCAAATTTTCTTGAACCATTTTCTGTCACTTATTTATCAATGAATAGAATAACTATCTTGAAAATGGCAAGAGATGTTTATTTATATACAGTAAAACCTGATTAATCCGGACACCCACGGGACTGAGCAAAAGTGTCCGGTTTAGCGAGGTGTCCGGTCTAATCAGGTTCATCGCTTTTTCATACATTTTTGAAAGGTCTAGTGTATACATGTATGTGGTTGATTCGTTGACAGATTCTTGTGGAAAATTTGGAGGATATATGTTTTAATATGTATTTTATTTTTCAGCACCTGAAAATACAAATTAAACGTCTTCATGTTGTATTTCTCTTATTGTAAATGCGTATATTTTTTATTCGTTGACAAGAACTAAATATGTATAATTGATATTCAAATATGCAACTCACAATCGAAGCCCAAAAGACGTGTTGATTAACATCTGAATATGGAAAAGATACCCCTCCCTCAAAGGACCTGTCTAAGCTTTGAAGCTAAGTATGATACATTTTAAGGGGTGTGGTTTCATGTCACAACTGAATATTGAAACGATACCCCTCCCTCAAAGGACCTGTCTAAGCTTTGAAACTAAGTATGGTACATTTTAAGGGGTGTGGTTTCATGTCAAAACTGAATATGGAAACGATACCCCTCCCTCAAAGGACCCGTCTAAGCTCTGAAGCTTAGTATGATGCATTTTAAGGGGTGTGGTTTCGTGCCACAGTAAGAGTAAACTGTTGAATGCTATTGATCCATGAGCCCTGATCCCTCTCTTTATAAGGCCTTTGTGGCTAAAACATAACAATTAATTTAAAGACCATGGCTTATTAATCCCTCTGTCTGCATAAATAGTTTTACAGTGTAATTTACATTGACGGAGAGCTTTCATAGGGTAAAATCGTACAATCATAGTCGGACATTATTTTTCATTAGTAATTTACTGTCCGGATTAGTCAGGTGAAATACTTATATAATTCAATATTCGGTTGCGATTTGGGTGTCCGGTGTCCGAAGTAGCGAGGTGTCCGGATTAACCAGGTTTTTAAATGGTATAAAATATAGGAAAATAAAACGGGACTGAGAAAAACCGTCCGGTTTAGAGAGGTGTCCGGTCTAGCGAGGTGTCCGGTCGCAAGGTTTTACTGTATCTATTACACTGAGCTTTCATTTATTTGATATTGATTTTCATTTTTTTTCAATGTTTCATTATATGAAGAGCACCTCAAGAGCTGTTCCCCATAAAATGTATTCCAACCAAACTCCGGCTGGCTTGGAGTTTTTGAGATTTTTTTTCTAGCTTGGGGATTTTAGCAGTGTGAGAAACAACTTTCTTGATTATTTCTTAATTTTCGTAATACAAAAAAAAGCGAAAATGATTATTTCAAAATAGAATAAACTTCCTTACAATTGAATAATCAACTGTTATTTACAATATATGACAGGTAATTTAGTTCAAAACTTCATTTTCGCAAAAGGTGTTCTTTTCTGTTCTAAGCTGGCTAGCTAGAAATGGAAAAACTGCCTAGCTAGCTTGGAAAAAATAACAGCTTTTTGCAAGATTGTTATGTTAAAAAAAAAACAGTATTTTGTTGTTATTCGTTTATTGCAATGTTGTTTTAATGTAATTTAACAACGTTTTGAAATATGTGTCATTGGGTGCCCTTCGTTTAGTAAAAACATGTTAATTTTCTGGTTCAAGCTGGAGAAATAGCTTCGCTTGATTGTGAAAATTTCTTCGTTTTCAACTTTGTATGCTATTGCTAGGTTAAAATGATTATTTATCTATTTGTCGCATGTATAATTCTGTCGTGTGGTGTTCTTCCGTTTCATGCCGGCTCTAACGAAAAAGCGTAGAATCTCTACATTTGTTTATTCTTTAAAGGAATATAAAGAGTTTATAAGTTGCTCGACAAGACAAAAGCCAGATTTGTTTTTGAAAAATAATAATCTATCTTGATTCACATGGCGAAGGGCTCCGGACCTGTGGTTTCCTAACGAAAACAAATGATAATTCCAAGTAAAGCTTTTCCGTTTTTACTAACAACATGTAGATTTTTTTTACTCATGGCACCACATATAGTATGCCCATATGTCTAGCTCACATTAAATCAAGCTGAGCATAAAAAATAAATAAAACCCTTTCATATTATACGAATCGCCAGGCCTAAATCCGATACTCATTGATAATTCATAGGTGATCAACAAAGATATTGAAAAGCTCAACGCTATTCTTTTGTCCCCATACGGTCAGTAACACGCATACAAAAGGCGAGAATTAATTCGTCGATACTATGAGAATTTATTCCCCAATGAGCAAAATGCGTTTTAATAACGTTTCATACACAAAATGAGACTCAACAACGCATTAATAGACGAGAATTAATTCGTCGAACTATGAGAATTGATTTCCCATTCAGCATGGTGCGTTTTAGTAACGTTGCATTTTAATGAAACGTTGTTAAGGCGCGGTAACACACACAAAACAAAATACAGTCATTTAAAGTAACCATTAATAAGCGAAAGGGCAAAATAAAGTAAAATATCGTTTTTTTTAACGCGACACGTTTTTTTTTCATTCCAATGGCCCTATGTATGAAGATTGGTGTAAAAAATGGTTAACATCTTGAGCTCAAAATTGCCTCTTTTTGAAACTGCGCATTTGGGTTCATATACATGAATTCTATACATGTATCATTAAAAAATACGTTAATTTACTGTGTCTTTGGCAAATGTATTCACATAATATACTATATTAAGTGAATTAAGTTGAATTTTCCTATACCTTCTTTTTTTAAATAAAAAAAAAAGAAAACAAAACAAAAAAAAACGGTTGGATGTCGGAGATCATTTTAGAAATAGCAAGGAGCGGCTACATTGAAGCAAATAAAAACGCAGATTTTTTTACGCGACCGTTTTTTTTGTCATTCAAAGGGTCTTATGTTTTATAATGCGTTGAAAATGCAGTGTAACGATTTTTGATTAAAATGTGTATTAATTTTAAGTTTTCCTATACATTCGTTGGTACATCAGACATGGTACAACGGTCTGATTTTTGAGAACGTTTAAAACGTGTAAGAAAACGTTTACAAGACGTCAATATGCCCCATGTTGAGCTAGTTAATTTGGGTCCCGCAGTGTGTATTCACTGGATAATATGAACACCCTAACTACATATATTATTCAATATAAAGGGTATAAAGAGAGTTATTGGAAACAAGAGAAGGCATGTTTAGAAATATTTGGATTTGCTCTCATGTAAAAGGCTTGTTGACAGAGGGTATAAGTCAGTATAAATCTGGTATTGAACGGGCTCTGATCAAACTAATATTATTTTTGTAGTACCACTTAACGGATAAATAAGATAAAACATGGTATGTATTTATTTTCTATATTTACTTGTTTCAAAATAAAATTAATAGTAATTCAACATATCATTGAATAAATAGAAACATTTCTGGTTTATCTGTTATGTTTTATTCAAATGATAAACATGTAGTTATGAATATATCACATACATTGTGCTTAACCCTAAGCATGATGTCAACTTGAAAACATTACGATTTATAGGAAATATAGTAAATGTGTGATATAGTTAAGACGTTCTGCCTATTTATGTAGGAAAGATGTAAGGAAAAGGTTTTGAGATGCCAGATCATAAATCAATAGTAGTATATTGGTGACGAAACTCCGAAATGTTCTATTTTACTTTTATTTATTTGTTTTAAATAGTGATCGCGGTCAACACGGTGATCGATTGGTTAATATTTAATTTTGAAAAAAAAAATTCTAATGGTATCATATATGCTTATATTTGTGTAAATTTATACATAATCGAAAACTGTTCTTTTTTTAGGCCGACCAACTTACAGAAGAACAAATCTCAGGTAATTTATTATATGATTTTAGCTTTATCATATTATTTGTAAAAGTTAGGGTCTGGCCACACGGGAAGCTTCTTTTGTTTCATGTATTTAAATTATGTATTATGAAAAAAAAACGCAGCCAAAACAGGAGTACCCAACGGACCATTTTTTGAAAAGTGTCTAGTTTTACTTCATTTGGCATGAAATGAACTCTAAACCTATTTAAACCTGAACATTTTTTTTTAGTTATGGAATGATTTTATTCTTAATTTGCCAGCCAGGAACAAATCAAATATTGTGCCAGCAACTTTGCACAGAACTGCCAGCAGAAAAGATCATTAACATACTAAAACGTTACTTTTCGGTATATAATAGAAATGTTACTTTTTGGTGCTTTGTTATATAAATCTTCTATGAACAAGTGCATCTCAGTTATATATTTATGTTTTGATGTCATTTCTATTTGAAACCGAAGATTGTTTATGCTATCAAAACATATTATAAATTGGGGTTAATTCTTATGAAATGCCAGGAAAATACAAATAATGCGAAATTCAATATTTTATCTATTCTGTTCTATGAAAATGCCAGCAAGATAGAAATTTGAAAAGAATAGATATTTCACCGAATAAATCGCTGGGTACTCATGCCAAAAGCTCGCTGCGTTTTCGATAGCCTAATTGACGCGTTTACGAAGTTTCATAAGGAATACATTGAAATCTCGAATCGTTATGGGGAAAGAGGGGGGGGGGGGGGCTG
>LQRL01122170.1:14738-30830 GCA_001703475.1 Hydroides elegans
CGAAGTCTTGACATGAAATGAAGTTGGAAACGAGTACTACCTTTTATTTGAAAGAGTCACGTGATGTCATTACTGTGTACACGCTATTACCTTGCGAGAAATAGCTGATCTTTATCTGCAACCAAAAACCTGGCATGTCTTTTTTGCAGCCTATATATCAACACTTTTTCGTTTTATCGCGTGAATGCTGCTCCGGCGTTAATGAGCAAACGTGCATCTAGGTTTGATGATCTTATCCTTGATTTGATTAAGTTGGACTGGTAGATGCTTACAGCTCAACCAAGCAGATTTTTTCTTACTATATGTAAGACCAAATGATGTTGAACTCTCAATGATCTCGACCAATCAGAATTTTTTACTATATGTAAGACCAAATGATGTTGAAATCTCCTTGGATACGGAGAGAAATTGGGCACCAGTTTTTTACTATATGTAAGACCAATTGCGGCAGAACTCTCCTTGGATAGGGAAAAAGAAATTGGGCACCAGTTTTCTACTATATGTAAGACCAATTGCGGCAGAACTCTCAATTATCATCTACTTGTGGAGAACATATTCGTCAAAACAAAATCGAACCGTTTCTTTGTAAATAAATGTATGAGACAGAAACAGCGCCATCATGTTATGCAGGATGGCAGCCCTGCCAAAGAGGACTGATTGTGGGGCTTGGAAGAGAAATACCGTATATCAAATATGATATTGTGTCATGGATTAAATATCCATTAGTGAAAAATTACACTTAAAAAAGAATGGCGCCTAAAATGTGGCCGAGTGTAAAACCCGTAAGCAGGCCTGGGCTGATCATTTTAAGTAAACTATTTAAAGAGTCCTCATTTGGAAATTATAGTTCGAGAGGTTCTATAAGCGAAGGTTGAAATTAAAGATTGTTTCCGTATTTATCATCTTGGCGTTCTCTGTGAACCTGTTTTCTTTTATTCTTTTGAATAATTATTTTTAATACAATGGTTTAATGTACACTCTTGAAAATATACAATAAAAGTGGCGTTGTAGCTGTTTTATTTATGAAACATGTAGACAAATAAGGTAAGTTTGAAATGTTATGAGTCTGAGGGCTATAATAACCGATGTAGGAATGATTAGATACGTTTAATGAAATATCAAAGTTGTCTTCTTTCTTTATATAAATAAGTTCTCAATTGGGAATCGTATTATCAATACTTAACATGCATATATCTAGCATAAAACAGTTAATGTTTTATTTAAAAAACCGTCAGATATTGAATTTGTATATTCTGTAGGTATAAATTATATACGCCATAAATTAAGTGGTATAAATTCACCACCATGAATTCGGATAATGTTTCAACTTGTTCAAAATAAATATACTGACAAATTTTAGTTAATGAACTGTTAATATAAAGTGAAAAGTGTGTAATCTTAAAAACAAATATCAATTTTTCATCCGTATTTTTGTTGAAGAGTGTTTAGCGTGGCGAGAAAAAGCGAACAGACATCATAAGTACAATAGCTCATTTTAATATCTAAATATCCACAGCTTGACAGGGACATTAAATAAAACATCGACATGAATAAAACAAGTGTTTGAAAATCAAATAAATACGATATTCAGTTTATGTCATTTCAACGATATGTAAATGTTGATCCGCGAAACAAAATGTCATTGGCTTAAGTTTCTATGCTTAAAATCCTAAAGTTTTCTTATGCTTTACAGAATCGTTTATATAACTGTAATACATGTATGTCGATTTTTCGGGCTCTTTATAAAACTTTATAGCATGCGAAGACTTCTATTCATTAAACTCTCTGCCTTTTTTTATTTGTAACAAAATGATAAATAAAATAATAATTCAAATCAATATAATGAGATTATAGTTATCGATCGTCCTTTTAAATAATAGATGTTACTGAACCAAATGAAACTTGGACAAAATACGCGGTTTGCTCGTTATACTTTATGAACGTTTGTCACATATTGTGAACATAAGTGATATATAAATTTCGATTTATATACAAATTGTATTTCAAATAAAATATATTTTTTTTTATTTACAGGCTTCGCACTGATGTCGAGGGGCATTCCGGACAAGGAAGTCATGACCTACATCAACATGTGTCGCAACAAAGCCCGCGAAACATTGCGCAATCGAGAGAAGCGCAACGAAGCATCAAATGCACCCCAACCATTTTAACACTTTTAAGGATGAAATCACAGAATGATGGATAAATGGATAGTTCCAATAAATGCAATCTCATAGTTTGTTTTGTAATAAATTTCAAAACTTTCGTGTCATGGGCATGGCATCTCAAAATAATGTAAAAACATTTTTTGGTCATAATAATTGTCGCAACAAAGCCCGCGAAGCGCTTCGCAACGGAAAGAATCACAACGAGGCATCAAACGCATGTGTTGGAAATGAGAATTTTCGGGCTGAACGTACATGTGTTTCCATGGCGCATCTGCAATTGATGATATCAAAATATGTATTAATAGTCTTTTTTGTCATGGAATGTTAAGATGAATAAAAAATATGCGCAACCCAAAATAAGTTTTTTTTAGTTTCGTTGTAATTATCAGTGATGCTCTCTCATTTAGAGTTTACCTTGCAACGAAGTTTATTCAAGTCCGTAACATAAAATTAGATATTTTCAGCCAGCAAAGGAGAGCCGTCCTTTAACTTTACACAACATGCGCATTTTTGTTGAAAGCATTACGTTTTAAAGCATAAGCATATACAATTGGTTCGCGCAGATTGAAAAATGATGTGAAATGAATTTTCTAATTAAGATAGCCTCGTTTTGGATTTGTCTTTGTATTGTGTTTTCTCTCATCCAATCAGATTTAAGATATTTGCTTCATTTGCTGAATATTCATGGTCATTACCATATTGCAATAAATATTGTTAAAAATCGCATGTAAATTGAAATGGTGATTTGTTTATGATATTGTGATATTATGAGGCGGCAACAATTTATCTATAGTATATCTTTAAAAGGGCACAATATATACATTTTTATAAACTATAATTCGTTATGATTCGTCAAAAAAAAGTTGTTATCATCCTCCGCTTACCGAATCGAGTATTTTGTTAATCCTGATTGCGATAAGTTAAGCTGCATATAACAATGCAATGCAATGCTATGGCTCCCTTAACTAATTTTCGTGGTCATACTTTGCAGTTTTTGCGTATATGTATGATGTTGAATTACATGTAAAAGAATAGAACTGGAGGAGCAAAGTAAAAAAAAAACACTTTCATTTCAAATCCTCCCTTTGATAAAAATCCGATATTTAAAAGCAATCTTTTGGTTTAAATGTAGTATCTGGATAATTGAATATGCTTTTAAAGTGAGCGAAAAGACTCATTTAACAAGATCTATTATGATATGATTGTAAGATATTGATAGGATATTTTAGAATAATGAGAACATATAAAACGATGTTATATACATTTGTAGACCAATTGATTTGATATTAGAAACGAATCATTTAAAGCTTAAGATGACACTACACATGTATGCATATAATGTCTCACATAAGAGTTCTCTGTGAGCTTGTTTTTGAAGTCTTTTCTTTGAAATAAAAACTGGATCTTTAAAATATGCACATACACAAAATACAAATGCTATGAAACGGACCTTTTCAACTAATACTCATTTTAGATTAACTCAACTCTATAAATATAGAAGTGTTAAATAATGTCGCTCAAGTTTAGTATAATATAAAAAAATCAATGACTATAAAATGTCTCTTTTTTCCTCTATGATAAAGTATGAACCTATTTTAATATAAATTTACCTAATAATTACATGCGTTTTTAGTGTTTAATAATTTTATAACAAGTAAATCAGTAAACAAAAATGCAGCATGATAAAATATTATGATATGATATGATATAAATGGCTCTCCGTCGTCTTTACTCAAGAAAGCAATTATTGAAAAAAAAAGGAATTTGGGTCGGTTTAGTTTTCGTATTAAAGATGCTCACTGCTTTTAAATTAAATCAATGAATAGCGCACTTTCAGTGTTTGATGTTTTATTTTCACACTTGTTGCTATCATCTAGAGTAAGAAAATATTCCTAATAAAATCACTTCTTTTTTTGTCATTCACAGGTTTTGCGCTGATGGCGAGAGGCTTTCCGGGCAAGGAAACCATGGCGGTCATCAACAAATGTCGCCACAAAGCCGTTTGGGGAATTTTAAGAATAAACGTGTTTGTGTTAGTATATTCAGGAGTTTATAATGTTGAACTATGTAAAAATGAGATTAATCACAGAATATAGTATTGAATGGGATATTATGAGTCTACGTATAAATACGGAACTGTTAAATGTTTTATAGATAAGACATCTTATGATTGTTCTGTTCCGTTATAATGTCAGTATTTAATTATTGCGGGTAAAATACATATTGCAAAAACGAAGTCGATTATTACTTAATTACACATGTTCTATATATGACTTTGACGTCATATTTTGCAAAGATTATCATTTCAAAATGTTATTATATAATGAAGTACTGAAATAAGAACACAGCTTGTAAATATGGAATGCAATGAACAAATCCCTTGTCTGCATTGATACTAAAAATTGACTGAGACCTAAACCTTTGGTTAAAACCAAACTCTATTGGCCAGTTTCAGAGCTCGCGATTCAGTCTTAGATTAAGTTGGTTATTATTAGGGCTAATGCGAGACTGAAATATCCAAGATTGATTAAGGACTGCTTAAATAATCTAAGATTAATTTTCGACCAACCTTGGATAAATGAATCTAGGACTAATCTAAGATTAATTTTCATGATAATATGAACATTATATTGAAATACGTATATCCTGATATCTATTCTGAAGCATTTATTCATTAGTTTGTATCGATACATCAGTACATCGTGTCTGGCCTTTCTTTCTGTGTTAGATCACACATATCAATATGCCAGTCATTTCTCTGTAAAGGGTTGGTAGTCTACCAATCAAATATATTGCAAGGTGTTAAAGTATCTCGGTAGATGTACTTACAAAGATTCGAATAATCACGATAAAATACAAGTGCATCGCACTGTAGAATTCATATTTAGCTAACAAGATAACAATTATAGCACCCATATATCTGAAAGTTAGGCCTTTGATCATACAACTCTAGCTTAAATGTCATGATATTATATATATTGTCATAAACTGAAGATAAGTTTTGGAACAAAAATGTTTTTTTTTCTTATCAATCAAACTAATTCACGAATAATATACCGTTATATGTACTTTGTGATACCAAATATAATTATGAACAAAAAACCAAAACTTTCCATTAGAAAAGTGCAAATAATACCCGACGTAATCCTGCTAGCCCCAAGGATTATATTTTCAACCTTAGATTGGCTTTAATCCATAGGTCTAAAACGCGAACATTTTCTAATCTTAGACTCAAATTCAAAAGGCGTTGCAGGCAAGGCCTGATTAGCAAAACTCGGGTTTTATAGTCACTTTGTCGTTGTTAAATAGCTTTATTTGATGGAAAGTGATGTGGTATGTGTTTACATGTTTCCCTTAGATAATTTTTCTCCAGAATGTGGTTTTTGTAACAAAGGAGCTTTAATGATCTAGCATTTAAGTAAAATTGTATCTGCGAGCACATATAAACTAAGCAATAATAGAGGTTTTTTATTTGACTAAACTGATATTGACATCGCGTAAAAAGGCATCTGCTAGCAATATATTAAAAAAGTATGATACTATTTATAAATGTGTTTCTTATTGTTTTCGATTGATAATTACTGGGTTGAAATCAGAATACCTATATCTGATGTCATGGATAACCTTTAAGCTAAAGACTGAAACGTAAATATATGTGTGTTTTTTTTTCTGTCCAATCTCAGTCATGTGGCACATTGTCAGACATGCATGTATCATTATTTAGCTTATATAGAGATTATAGCTGAATTCCTTAATTGTATGCAATGTTCAAAAGGCGAGAGTCGATATAATAGTTTAAGAAATGTTACACTGTCTACAGGTGTTATTGCTTTTTCTATGAAGTTCGCTTTATGTAAAGAGCAAGGGAAACATCTAAGTTGGTTGTTTTTGTCTAATATTATCCATATTTCTGTTGGCCCTATATTTATTTATTCGCTATTATTTCTGAGAATAAAGATATTTGCTTATTCTGTAGTTTTTGAAGTAAAAATGGCATATTTTATATATTTGGTGAAAGGAAACCAAAACTGACTTTCCCAAGTTATGCAATTTACGGTTTTTTATCTATGTCTCGACAGGTTTTATTCCGACGATTCCAACATCTGACATTAAGAAAAATAAATGTGTGCAAGAGGTGGCACACTGTCCTTGCATAGTCCTGTATAGTTTTGTTGTGGATCCATTCCAATTATGCTTGTGATAGCACAGTGTGGTTATAAGATTGGGGATTATTAGGAGTGGCCGTCTATATATCTGCCCAACGGTCTGTCAGTCCTTCAATTTATTGACTCCATAACTCTAGAACTAAATTGACTAAGGCGCTAGTTGTGGGCTCTCAACCTGTAAAATTTAAATGTTGTTTTCAAGTGTAATTCATTCATGTAAGGTCACATATTATGAGTAATTGTATTATAAATTAGTTTGCCGTTTGCTTTAAATGTTTAGTGAAACCGCAGCGACTGATTTCTTAGAGCGTCTAGTTTTATGCATTGGTGCATCGTGCACACAAACGCATGTATGATATGCATTTATATGTGAAGCACGTATGTCTATGCAATCTGATATCTTAGTCCTATATATTTCAAATAACCAGTCGACAACGTTGTGTGCACGCAACGTACAGAATGAGGGTGCAAAGGGCATGTATTTTAATGAAGCGTATTCAGAAGTTGATTTCTATAATATAAACACGTAAAAATATCGGTCCACTCATTAAAATACATTTAGTGTAAATGTATGTTATTTTGTCAAAGTTGGTCTTACGTTTTGAGTAATATTGATTAAGATTATAATTTTACCGGTACCTTATGAAATTATGAAAAGGTGTGATTGGCTTCAGTATTTTTCTGTATGATTGAGGAATGAAGAATTTGAATTGTATTTTTTCAAAATAACTAAAATATGATAACATCTGCACATTCAAATGATTATTAAGAATGTTAAGAATCAATTAAAGGTTATACCGGTACCAACGAGCATGCAGTTAGTGCTGGTCTATTGTCATATAGAGATAGCGGTGCACTTTGTGACAATTACTACAGCATTTTGTATGGGATGATTGTAACCACAATTTTAATTTAATGTTATATCATCTGCTGAATAACCATGATTGCCCTTATTATATTGCGCTAACAACCAACAACATATATGAATATTTGAAACGTTGATTGCTACATCATTATAAAAACAAGTTTGTTTAATAGTCTTTACTGGTCCATATTTCGAGACCATGTGCGCTGTAGTCAAATCGTGAATTTATTTAGATGATTGAATGTACGGGTACTTATTATAAAAATACGGGTACCAACGAATGTGTATTAAGTGCGAGCCTATTGCAAAGTGTTTTTAAGATAGCGGGGCGATTTGCGACAATTACTCCTGCATTTTCACACATGATAATTGCAAACAATTGGTAATCAATTTGAATTGAATTTTATACCTGTATTGAATGACGATGTTTTTTCATAGTTAGCTAACAACTAATCATTTATGTAAATGTTTGAATATTGCAATGTTATTTTAAAAAACACAATTTGGGATTGGATGTTTAATTTTCAGTCTTTACTTTTTTGTGCGCTATTGTTAAATTATTTAACATGCTTATAAAACAAGACTCCAATGTTTGTAATGATAATAGAATAATAAGACGTGGCTCCCTGGATTCGTAATGACCAAATGCTTGTACGTCTAAATTATGCTTAAATGAACAGACAATAAAGCCCTAACCCATTTGAATTGTTTAATGGTATCTCGCTATATTTTGGCCGACAATGGATACTTTTTTTATGTCTAAACAGTTTTCAACAGTTTGATATATCCTTTGTGTAAAATTATCATGGATGTCTGGAATATATATATTTTATCGCGATGTTAAAATATGTTTAAATATAATTATACTACTAGGCAATTCTGGTCATGTCTGTTCAGCTGCTAAATGGGTGTATCACTGCAATTCTCTTCGTTTCTTTCTTCTGCGTTTGCATTTCGAGTAGGTACTGAGGCGCAATCAAACTGGGCGCTTACACACGAACATCCGCAATTCTGCATGACAACATCGCGGTATTGCTTGCTAAATGCTGTGTAGATCAGAAAATTGACGCTCGAATTCACGATGTGAAAGAACTGTATAGCCTCACTTACAATGAAAGCCACACAGTTGAGGCTGATGTAGTCTAAAAAAATATACAAAGGCCAAGGCAGGCTACACACAACAAACACGATATTCACAGCAATGAGTACTCGCGTTGCCTTGTTTCTTCGGCGATGCGCTGCGGTCATGTTAATTCGGCGTTCATTCCTGATTTTTAATCTGACTATAATTATTATTGTAATGGTTGTGATTATTAGTAGTGGTAATGCAGAAAACACAAGTGGACGGAAAATGTCAACATATAATGTACCTATCAATATATCAATTTGCAACAAAATTCCAAAAACAAAGGGTAAATAACAGCTAATTACCACAATAATAGTTGCAACTAGATAACAACGTACTCTTCTGAATGAGCATATTCTCGATGCATTAAGCGGAAAACACACAGCGACGAATCTGGTAATTGTCAGCAACAAGGTTATAGTATTTGATATTAGAATAGTAATTTGTCCTAAACATATGATGATCATGTAAGCAAAGTAAGAATATTTGTTTTTATTAAGGACAATAATCTGCCACTCATAGTTATTCGTAACTAAAGCGGTGGGATAAACAGTTATAAGGACTAGAATATCGGCCACGGCAAGTGCTTGAAATAGAAAGGACGTCGATGTCTTTTTTGTTTGTTTCTGGAATCCCCAAAATGCAGCGATATTTCCACAGATTCCAAATAAGCCAAAGAATGATCCTAGTGCGGATAGCACAGCGTATAGAATGTCATAATCCACACACATCATATTTACATTGACAATGTGATGTCATGTTGTAGAATATATTAATCACTTATAATTTCTTCAAACAAACGTATACTATTGAATAACCTGAGTTTCGTAGAATTATCATTTATAATTAATACAAGTTGTTTAATTGTTGTTCTTGCTTTTGTATCTTTGATTATAAACTATCTCATTTCCAATACACTCTTGCGTATAAGTTATATGCAATTCAGTCTGACTTTAGGATGTGATGGGTGATTTGCCTTTATTAGCCTCAAATTGTTTTTTTTTTTTCGATATGCGGGCCCTGCATTGATATTTCTAAAATATTATGACTCAATAATTTAATTGTACAAATGAATTGCGGTTGTTATTCAGACTTTACACATATTTTTTAGAACATAACATATGGGCTACATTGCGTCTTATCAATAATCAACTCCGTGATCAAAATAGTTTTTATTCAGTATTGTAAAATGATAAAAAAAATCCTGGTCAGGTTTTTAACCACAAACTTTTTATTTTTTAACAAATCATTTATCATAAAAACATATTATTGCAAGTGTTTTGTAAAATACATAGGTTTAACTAATGAGAAGTTGAGTTTTAAAAGTTAATGTATTGGGTAAATACAATTAGATATGATTGCGACCATTTAAGTTAAATTCACATTAGCTTTTAACAATGTATTGTGAATTTTAAATGTACATTTTTATTTTCCCTTAATACAACGAGAAAATGTTGATTCCAAATAATTGTCAAAAGTTGATATGAACCATTATTCAACGGAGTATGATCTGAAAAAGTAATCCTCAAATTATTTTTGAGAACAAGATTATTCGTTAATTAAACATTATAAATATACTTTTGGACTGATCTGAGTATGAGTATGATCTGAAAAAGTAATCTTCAAATTAGAACAAGATAGCAATAGCCCTAAGCCAAATTGGTTGGCTGGGGGCTCAAAAGGGTGAAATATATATTTAAAATATCCATCAGTACATTAGCACGAATAATAAGAAATTTTTATTTTACAGACCGATGATGAGATCGACTAATGATTAGTCTAAAAGGTATGATTATATATGTTTGTTTTGGGGTTCGATTGAGTCCCAAGTATTTTTTTGGGTACCAAGTATATTCCATTTAAAACTGGGAACCCAACGCACACGATATATTAAATTTCCATTGAAGGTCAAATTTAATTATCCGTAGTTTACATTTCGATCACGATGCCGATCGATCCTCAGCGCTTACAAAAACACTATCATAAGTTATAATAATTATTATCAATGTTCGCGCTTAACGCCAGCCCGGGGCCAGCATTTTTTCGACGATCTTTTGGAGGTTACTGGCCCGGTGGGCCAGTGTGAAATCTGGAAATGATTCTGGAAATTATTAGTTGTTATATAATGATTCATCAAATCTTATCTGCATTCGGCGTTTGCAACTTTTGTCATACATATTTATTTTCAAGTGGTTGGTCTACTATCAAAGGAACATCGGCAATAGTTCTTTTTTGCGTTGGTCTATTCAACTAAGTAAGTTACATTTCTTTATAAATTGATGATATGAGCCTGGGGCTTTTCGGTTATAGTGTTATGTAAGTGAAGCAGTGCATCCTAAGCAATCGGGACCCGCTCACGCGACCGTCGTCTTGACAGTATCAATCTCGTTGTATTTGACACTAGCAGGTAAATGACAATTAAAGCATAATTTTAACACGGAGAGTAGGTTTCTATAATACGTTTCGCTCGCGCCTTTGGGGATCGCAGCTTATTTTTCGACAATTGTTTATGTGCGTGAATCCCGTTTATGGATTCGCAACGATAAGTTGCGCAACTGCGAACGTGAAAATTTAGGTAGTGTCTAATGATACAGGCCAGTAAGTTTTTCGTGTTAATGGCCCGGAGCGCCAGTGTAAATTTAAGCTTAAGCGCGAACACTGATTAGTATTATCACATATTCAAATCAAACCAAAACCAATCTCATTTTAAGTATTATTTATAAATAACAATTATTTTATCAATTGAAATAACAATTAAGCAGCACAAATACTCATTCTTTATATAATAGGTTTTCATGATATTAGTGGAACATTATAGGGAACTATGCTAAAAACGCGGCAGAAGCTTGAAGATTACTCTATCAAAATCGGTCTTGATTTTTGCAAAGTCACAGCTTGATAATGTGATTACATGTAAACCGTCGCTCAATGAGCCTGATGCCAATGTGGTCCCTGTGTATAAACAAGGAACACTAAGACTACATGTATGCAATTGCAAACATATATATTATAGCATATATTTTTATATGGCCTAAACATTTATTTATTCCATATGATAATATGTTGAATTTTGATAGCCAAAAAATAGTTTTTGAATCGTCGTACTAACATTCTTAAAATTAAGATAATATATCTACAGTCATGATATTCATGTCATTTTCGAACAAATCTAACAACGCTTGAAATGTGATTATGCACTCTATTTCATAGGTTAAATTGATTATGTCGAGGAATCTAAACTTTACATTATTATTGCATCGATCGCCCCAAGTTAAGTGGTTTTATTCACTACTGTTCTAGTCTATGCATGGTGTAAATATAAATCAGGTAGCTCGCCACATTCAAACCAATGAAGACGATTTCAATTATGATGATGTACGAATTAGTTCTACTGACCATCGATCCTTTCCGAATACAGGGATAATTCTAGCTTGCGCCATGTGCGCAATGGCGCACTTTTTTCTATATGGCGCACATAAATTTCGACTCTGCGCCGTGATGGCGAACAGTTTTCCAGAATGGCGCACGGAAATTTCATTTGTGCGCCATTTTTAGTCCTCGCCCGCCGCGTAGCGCGGTAGCGGGGGACTATTGAATCCGGGTCCGTTCATCTGTCTGTCTGTCCGTCTGTCTGTCCATCTGTCCGTCTGTTCGTCAACTTTTCAGGTGGGTTTCTGTTCCGTGACCGAACTCCAAAACTACGAGGAAGAATCGAATGAAACTTTCTACAATGAAAGAATATATATTGAAATTGTGCACCAGAGTATTGGTAGTGTCGTGCGACCAAAATTGGGGTCGTACGACTTGGTAAAAAATGAGGAATTTCAACACAATTTGGAGTTTGCTATTCCGCGACCGGCTCCACAACTACAGGGCAGAATCGAATGGAACTTTCTACAATGAAAGAGTATATATTTAAGTTGTGCGCCCGGGTATTGATTTTGTCGTGCGACCAAAATTGGGGTGGTACGACTTGGTCAGAAAAGAGGAATTTCAACACAATTTGGAGTTTGTTATTCCGCGACCGGACTCCACAACTACAGAGCAGAATCGAATGAAACTTACTATAATGAAATAATAAATATTGAGGTTGTGCACCTGGGTATTGATTTTGTCGTGCGACCAAACTTGGGGTCGTACGACTTGGTCAAAAATGAGGAATTTCTCTACAAACGTAACAAAAAACATTGTTAAGCGAAAAGAGCAGATTATTTCTCTGCTAAAGAAACCGATACCCAGGTACTTAAGTAAGATGATTTACTCTCTACAAGCTATGAAAAGGCCTTCGAATGAAATAGTCGGGTATGATTCGTTTTAAGCCAGGGAACTTGATCGTGCGACTTAAAATGCCGTTGCGCGGATTGGGACGGCGGGTACTTACTTGTTTTCTTTAAAATAATAATGAAAATTTGAGTGAAATTAAATCAATGTAACGTCATATATTTATAGTTTGTTTTTTCGATTTTTTTATATAAGGCCTATTGTGACCAATATTCCCCGATCATTCATATACAAATAATCTTGATGTTAAGGGAATCGGTTACTCTAAGGAAGAATAGTGCATTTTGAGATGAATGTCCTCTGTTCAAAAGAGTAGGCATTTTGCGCGAAAACGTACCGATTTGCATATGACGCGCTAACAGTCTACCTTAGTTTTTTTGACAAACTTTTCAAAAACCTTTAAAATAACCTTTCTTCTTTCACTCGCACCTTCGGTGCTCGTATATTGGGTGCTCAACTAGGTCGTACAGAAACTTTTAGACCAACTATATACTAAGTGGTGCATGGCTTTTACTGAGATCTGTGTTTTCTATAGATAATAATCAGTTGGCTCGCTACAAACAGTAGTTGAAAAGTATTTACAATGCAATTTAAGTATAATTGTTATTACATTCAACGCTGATTAAACATTTATAAAAATTTGACGCATTTTGGTGTATAATTATTTACATATAATTACATGTGTATATAAAGCGGCTCACAATCTTCGAAAATGGCGCACAAAAAATTCGGCTGTGCGCTATCGGCGCACAATCCCGAAATCCTAGAATGATCCCTGCGAATATATTATCCATAAAATGAGAGCCACAACTAATGTCGATGTGAAAATTGCCAACACAGCGTTTGTGAATGAAAACAGAAAGACAGATTAATGAATTCGAGTTGTACTTTAACTTAATATAAACAGACAACAGTTTTACAAGTTTTACTTGTGATGCTACATTTGAGGTTATTAGGCCCCAAACCATCAGTTGGTGCTGAAACGTTTAGGGTATCTGCTTTCTATCTGTAAATCCGTTAGTGTTTCTTTATTTTTTAAAAATTTCTATAACCCGTGAACGGATTGACCTAGAAACCTAATATGGGAAAATTCTTGACCAGTGACTGTTCTATATGTTTCCTAGTGAAATTATTGTAAGTGCAAGTATTATAAATACTTATTTAGTAATAATTAAAATGGCACTTCCATAAGACTGCAGCTATTGGGCATCTTAATTTATGGAATTCTTGCATCATGTATGCACATATGATAGCATAACAATTTATCTATAAAGAATTTTATTGCATGGTTGAAGCATTTTACAGGGCATAACCACCCGGTGCAGGAGAGATACACACTAACTGTAAAGAATCGATTTCACGCTCTGACAATTGAAAACGAGTCAGCCACCGAAGAGTATGAGCGTTTTATAAAAGCAACTGAAGAAGCGGCAAAAGAAGTCCTTCCACAAATAAAAGGCACAAGGAGACAACAAAGAAGCGATGACATAAGACTCAACAAAGACAGAGAAGTTGAAGAAGAAGCCTTCGACAAATATCAACAAAATCCTGATGAAACAACCAGGGAATTACGCGCAAACCTATACGAAAAGTACGATGAGTTAGAGGAGGAAAACATATTTATGAAGATAGACCAAATAGACAATGCACAACATGACAACCAATATAAACTAAGTTGGAAATTGATAAATGAAATAAGTGGAAGAAAGGCAAGTAGAAAAGGACAAATAGAAGGCGACACCAAAGAAGAGAGAACAGCGAACTGGTTCAAGCATTTCCAGGGTCTTCTTGGCAACCCTCCTGATATCGGGGGACAGGACGAAGAAATCGACCAAATAATAGGAGAATTAAACATCAATGATGGTCCATTTACGAAGGAGGAATACAACAAAGCAAAGCGTTCGATCACTGAGGGTAAAGCATGCGGAGAAGACAATATCCCTCCTGAAGTACTTAAGAGATGTAACCTAGACGACGAAATCCTAGGATTCTGCAACAGGGCTCTACTAGAAGGACGAAAACCAGAACAGTGGTCGATTATGAATATAATACCTATACCTAAAACCGGTGATCTCTCAAAGGGCAACAACTACAGAGGTATAAGCCTAAGTTTGTTGGTAGCTAAGACATACAACAGAATGATCCTCAATCGTATTCGACCAGCAATTGAACCTCATCTAAGAATAAACCAAAATGGGTTTAGACCGGGGAGAACAACAACGAGTCAAATTTTAGCCCTTCGACGATTAATTGAAGGCATCAAAGATAAGAATCTCTCAGCCATAATCACCTTCATCGATTTCAAAAAGGCCTTCGATACTATACATCGTGGTAAACTGATCAAGATTCTACGAGCATACGGTATACCGGAAAAACTAGTGAGAGCAATAGAAGCTATGTACACAGACACAAAAGCAAAAGTGCCATCTCCAGATGGTGAAACCGAATTGTTTGACATCCTTGCTGGAGTACTACAGGGTGACACTCTCGCTCCATACCTCTTTATCATAGCACTGGACTATGCACTTGGAAAAGCAATAAACGGAAGAGAAGAAGAATTAGGGTTCCAGATACAACGTCGACAAAGCCGAAGAATAAGACCCGTATGTATAACCGACCTTGATTTCGCTGATGATATCGCGCTGATAAGTGAACAAGTCAAACAGGCACAAACATTGCTCGATAGAGTAGAAACTGCGGCAGCGGCAATAGGCCTGATGGCCAATCCAAAGAAAACCAAAGTAATGACCTTCAACTGTCCTAGCAAAATAGATATAAAAACCAGTGACGGCTCCATACTCAAAGAAGTAGATGATTTCACCTATTTGGGATCCCTAGTGAGCAGCTCAAGAGCAGATATAGCAAAGAGAATAGGCCTAGCATGGGCAGCACATAACAAGATGAGCCGAATTTGGAGATCAAAACTGTCTAGAAAGACCAAAACGCGACTGTGTCGCTCAACGGTAGAGTCAGTTTTCCAATATGGAAGTGCAGCATGGACACTCACAGAGACACTGGCCAAGAAAATCGATGGTTGTTTCACCCGACTACTAAGATCAGCACTAGGGTTCCCCTGGAAAGACCATGTGAGCAACAAAGAACTATATGCTGAAGTACCAAAAGCCACAGATACAGTCAAACAAAAGAGACTCAAGCTAGCTGGTCATTGCTATAGGCACCCAGAAGAAGCTGCATCCAATCTAGTGTTGTGGACCCCTAATCACGGCAAGCGAGGGCGAGGAAGACCGGCGCGTACGTTTGTGCAGCAGCTGCGGGACGACACCGGGCTCAAAGAACGCGAGATGGCATCCTTGATGATGATGTGGGACCAGTGGCGGATCCTGACAGGTCGATGTTTACAACATCGACCTAGGTAGGTAGGTAGGAACCACCCGGTCATTATCTTTTGTGATAATGCCCGGGTGCGTAGTAATTGTATGATTTTTGTTTAAAAAAAATAAAGATGGCTATTTCATTTCAATAAAA
>LQRL01122170.1:30840-47774 GCA_001703475.1 Hydroides elegans
TGTCAGGGATTGAACCCCGACCGCCCAGGTGCCGCTTTGGCGCCTGTTGCATATGGGCACATTCTCTACTATATTAGCATATTCACGAGTACGTAATGACAACTGTCTTGAAACGTAACGCAAATATAGTTCTCGCTGCAAACTCGAAAAGTGTTCGAAAAATGCGGAAATCCATGCAATAAAAGGAACAAAAACCTCAGGATCCTAATCAAAATGGTTATTGGTCCCTCGGGATAGGAAAAAGTAATGCCCGCGCCCTTCGGGCTTGGGCATTACTTTTCCCTATCCCTCGGGCCAATACCCATTTTGAATAGGACCCTTTGGTTATTATTCCATATGTATTTAATGTAATTTGTTCTTCAAATATGTTTATCTTACAAACGCTGGTGCGTGGGCACACAATACCGATTTGTGTTCGGCGGTCATGGGTGCGTGTTTTTGAAAGTAAATCGTATTCAATTAAAGATAACGAAAACGAGTCTATAATCTTACGTCTTACGTAAGATACATTGATTATGATAAAATTTAGCCGGTACCAAATAGAAATCATAGAAAGATGTGATTGACGTGAGTATTTTGCCTGTTCAGAGACTTAAGAATGGAAAACAAGAATGGAGAATCTAAAGTGTATTTATTAAAAATGATTGATATCACAACATTTGCACGTTCAAAATGTTATGCTATGCGATGAATTCATTTAAAAGTACGGGTACTAATTATAAAAATACAGGTATCAACGAGTGCGTATTAAGTGAGAACCAATTGAAAATGTGTTTTGAAAATAGCGGAGCAATTTGCGACAATTACTCCTACTTTTTCGTACATGATAACTTCAACCAATTTGTAATCAATTTGAATTAAATTTTAATTCCTCTATTGAATGGCGTTGGTTGTTCTCATCATATTTAACTAGCATCTAATCATTTATGTCAATATTTGAAGCGTTTTTTTGTAAAATTATTCGAACAAACAAAATGCAAGGGTAGGAAATGGAAACTGACTGATTGGAAGTTTTTTTTCCTAATTATTTCAAATAAATGCATAAATGTTTAGAAGTTGTTTAAATGTGATCAATAATCAAAACTATTTATATTTTATTTATATTTTATATTTTATTTTTGATTTTATTTCACATTTTATAATAACAATATCACCATCATGTTAATCACCATAACATGATAAGTTCGATTCTAGCTCGTTTCATTCGTTGATCTGTTGATTTTGTTTGCGCCCTAATGCACCTCTATGAACGCTGAATACCAAAGTAGATTGCATTAAAAGGATGATCTAAAATAAAGAATTATTTTATTCCTCATTTTTACAGTGCAAAGTGCAAAACTCTTAGACTCTATGTTTATATTTGAAGTTTGATTAAGATTTTACACTTTAGCGTTAAGAACTTATTTGTGTTTTTTATTGGAATAGATTTTTCCATTTCTCAGTAATGGCTGATAATTGGGTCATTCTTGCAAGTTGTGGCAATTACTGAAGCATTTTTACATGATAACTGTTTAATTATTGATATGTGACATCGTATACGGTTTTATTTAGTCACAATACAGAAACCTGTGAATACGTATTAGACTCACATTCAACAGAGGCGATGGAATCCCAGGTATGTCTGCATTTATTGATAGTCAGGCTCATTCAAGTATATGAGAATACACACATATTCGATAAGATTGCCATTCTGTTAAATATAATGAGCAATACAATACGTTCTTAATATTTATTGAGTAATTAAATGTTACAATATGTAAAACAATGTGCTTCATCTAGGCGAACAATGATATCCACACACCCGTTAAACATGAATTTGAAAGACAGTTTACAACAAAATTTATTCGACTTCATCCATTATCCTGGAACAATCATATTTCATTGCGATGGGAAATCTATGGATGTAAAGGTTATTGTAAAATAATTATGTAACAAGCAAAGGTTAAACTGGCAATTAAAACCACAAGTATGCAATCATAGTAAAATGCTATGATTACTTACATAGGTGCAGTTCAGGGTGATAAACCCTTTATTTAAGGATTAGTTAATAACAGCAACAGTTCAGTTTAATTGCAAATATTTGATATTGCATGTATCTGACATATAGTTAAAGACAATGTATTTATTCGTCCGATTTGGAAGTAATGACGCATGTTTTGCTATGTTTATTTTCAGATGAAACAGCAGTGAACAACACCATATTCACATCTATGACGTCACCCCGTCGCACAGATGGTATTATGACATCACATAATGTCAAAAATCAAATGTGCCTTTAAGTGTATGAGAACAGTTTGTTCTCAACGTAAATAGACAATCATTCGAGGGCCAACTCATACAAACCAGTGCAAATGTGACGCATGAAAATGAGACAATAGTACACAGTTCCGGTGGATGGGTGTACTATTACAAAGGCGTACCATGTTCATATTCTTACTGTTTCAAATCCCGTATGAAACATACTTTGTAAAATAATATGCGTGGTTTTTTTTACAATGACCTTTATACAAGAATCAATCTAATACAATAGATTATAATTGTTATATCCTTCTCGAAAATCAATCTTAATAAACATCGTTTTTTCGATAGGCCAGCATGCGTTATGAAATCGTTTTAGAATATTAATAATCAATGCTTTGTTATTTTAATCTTTTGAAAGTGGTATGGTATGAGATGAGGATTCAAAACCAAAATGTTAAAAAAACATATTTCAAACGTCAGGTCAATATGCTTTAATTCATTATTTTGGTTTCCTTGGTAATTTATTTCATCACTTCAAAATAAATCTGAGCAGAATTTGAAATCTGATTTCAAATAATTCGTAACATAATTGTTTGTAATGTCAATTATAACTAGTTTTTATTATTTCTCATCAATAAAATGTTTGACATGTCTGTAAACCAGTCTGCAAGGGTGAGGTAGCGTTAAAAAAGTAAAATAAAATGTTAAAATAAATACACTGCGTTTTTCACATTCAATCATGCAATGAACTATGAATCACTCAAATGTGAAACACATGTAGCGTTTTTTTTGTTTATTGTAACCGCCCAAAGAGTTATGTCAAACTTTATTTTGAAGAAAACATATATTTCTTTCTTTGTTTTTTGCAGATACATTAACAATAGAATTACGTATAATATGTCTTATCATCATTATCAATAGTTATATACAAGAAAAAATATGAAATAATTACTTTTTTGGAATGAATATTATTCATTTCAATAACAATGTCTCTGTTAAGTCTATGTCGACGCTTATTCTAACAATTATAGAAAAATGCGTGCCTTCGACCTTTATCAAAGGATATTATATTGCAAATGGAATTCATGATATCTCAAATGTTGAATTGCTTCATCTTGCCACTATAGCAATGATTATTATAATCAGCAGGCAGCTGTATGGATGATTGCTCTTTGATGCTTTTGAAGTCCGATGAATCACATCTGTAATTCATTTTGAATTCATCATTTCCTATGTGTCGTTCCATATAATAGATGCAAATATAACAATATATTTAATTTAATATATACACGAGAATAATTGATATGGCCATCCTATAGAAATCAAAGATTGGCAGATAGGTTCTCGTTCGTAAATTTAACAAAAAGCTCATAAATATTCAAATAGCTATAGTTCTTAGTATACATTGTAGCTGCTATCAATAGTTCAATTGCATTATTACAGTTGAAAGGCACCGTGTGACATTGTGCTGACTGTATCTTTGGAAGCAGTTTTTATTGAGAAAGTTGTATGGTTTATTTTCTGTTGACGTTAGAATTGTGCGCATTTTGGCATTGTGGTGTAAATTATAATAATATAAAGGAATGAGAGGAATTGAAATATCTAGATGCAAGTCTAATGGGTATACCATTGGTTGGCTAAAGTCATACGCAACTAACTATACAATACCATTTGCTTTTATTTCATTTTATGTTGCAAAAAATAATAAAGATAAATGAACAAAAATCAAAATGAGTCCATCCAAAGTCAACCTAATAATTTATGTATTACATTTCAAGTTCAATGTTATGTATGCAACAATTCAGCAACAATCATTTAAGAAAATAAAGAACTGCTCATTGTCAAATCATATACAGGCTAGTGAAGCTGTGATTAAAGAAATAAATCAAGCAACGCTTACTGAGTGCTCTTCCCAATGCACTGAGTCTTTTCAATGCGGCGTGGTTATGTTCGATAGACCGAACGGAATTTGTTATCTTGTGGATAAGGATTATCAAGTTTGTGACGAGACTTTGGGAGTTTATGAAATGGTGAGTTACATATTTCCGATATTCTTAATAGATGGGTTTAATTACTAGGATCGTGTCTGCATTATTGTGTAGTCAATGAGACTTAACAAGTAAGCATAACAGTGTATTTGTTACTTCATTGTGCTTTAAATTACCGCATATTTAGAATAAATTGAATTAATTATAAACAACACTTTACAATTACAGAACTGTCTTTATTTCTAAGAAAAGAAATGCTTGGAAGCATTCTAAAGCAAACACCACGGCATTAATCACTTTATTTCAATATTCCATTTAATGTAATGTAAAGGTTCGATTCTGATAGATGGTCACTTGAGGCGGCATATCTTATACTAATGAGACCAAACCATTTGCTAAAAGTACAACATTATAATTTGATCTTCAATTGTAATCATGCCAAATCAGCATTTGTTATATTCGTAATAAGGTGTCAAATTATAATAATTGAATACTCAACTGTGATCTTGAAAGGTATGATCTATGAAGGTTTACGGTCTTTAATATATGCTGTATGCCCTTTAATATGTATGCTGTTATAAAACAGCATTGGATATACCAGAATAATTTGCCAATATTGTCAACATATTTGTGCAAAAGTGACTTCAATTCTATTAAAATCGTATCTTGTATATCTTTTTAATGAAAATGCCATATGTCAAATATATATGATCCATTTATAAATAAGTAATATTGGATCAAGAATTGCCTACCTAATACAGCATTGTTTGTGTAAGACTTTTAATAATACATATACTTGATAATATTTATTTACATTCGATTCTGAACATAAATGCACTAAACAGGTGAAGTCCAATTTCTGCTACAATGGAGGAACATTATTGAATGAGACACAATGCTTATGCGATGAAGCGTTTGGTGGTAGATTTTGCAAATCAGGTTGTTTTGAATCATTGTTGTATCAAATATATCATAACTTAATCACAAAAGAAGGTTTCTTCTAATTTTGCGGCTGAATGTAGAAATGAATTTTAACCGGATATATTCTTGTTCATATTATAAATATACATAAACAACGGTCAACACACTCAACACACTCATAAAATATTTTACAGCTCTCAGATTCAGCAAAGGACATATCTTAATGAATTCGTCACGAAATCTTCTATCACGAATAATAGTTCATACATTTTGATGAACTATAACAAAGGGTAAATCTACAGTCTAATGCAATGTTTAATAGCGCTTTAAAAATATATTTCAGATTCACATCGACTAGACGATTGCACTGAAAGCACATGTCTACATGGTGGAATATGCATCGATCTGTTTTATGATTTTCGTTGCGAATGTCAGTTACCTTTCTATGGGAGAATCTGTGAAACAAGTAAATATTGCTAAAACAATAATATTCGTCTTTTATTGTTACCCTACTCCTCCACAACAAAAATGAATTAATCATTTAAGAAAATCCAAATGTGTTCTAACACCCGTTGCTCTGCTTTAGAGGTGAAGATAAAGTATGCTTTGCTCAAAAAGTAAAATAAATATTTTTTTTGTGTAGCTATATACTTTTTAGAATTGAAGCTGAAATTTGCCAAAACCTGTTTAGTATATAGGCGGGTAATTATGACATATAATCGCATACATTAACATTCACAAATGTAACATTGCATAATAGATAAACATGGTTAAATCTTCAGTTTCTTCCATTCCGGTCATTTTTAAAAAGACACATTGGGATGCAGAGGAGGCGAAATATTGTTTTCAAATAAGGATAGAAAGGGCAAGGAGTTGATTTGTTTAAACCATGTAGTGAACTGAAGTCATCTATCACCCATGTATTCATTGTTATAATGCCTACATCTGTATGAACTTAGTTGCTATCAATGGTTTGCATTTGATGTATGCGATTATCAGCATGCACATCACTATCTTGCTACAGCACTCGACAACATTATCTTACATCAACGCATTTATCCTGTTGGGAATACTATGTCATAAATTGTATTCATGTAGTACATATGATTATTTTTCCAGCCCTCGAAAACATTGCACTCAACCAACCTGTAAGCGTGTCCAGTCAAATAGACGATGTAGATGTAGATGCTTCATATGTAGTGGATGGCAACCCCTCGTCTAATTTGCGCATAGATGGATGTGCTCATAGTCTTGATAGTAATAATCCTTGGCTGACTATTGATTTTGGTGACATGAAAACGGTCATTGGGGTCGATATTGTGAATAGGGGTGACTGCTGTGGTGAGTATATTTTGTCTATCTCAGATTTGATTCATTTTTATGTCAATATGCACAAACCATTGCAATAACGTGACGTTACACTTTCGAAAATGCAATTGCATTAATTAAACATGCATGCCATTTGTTTAGAGTAAGTATCAATTAGCAACTGTTATGAGGTTTATGTAAAAATATTTAGAAGTCCATCAAAACGTTAGCAGGTTCGGGTGCTCCAAATAAATGGTAGCAACTTCGTGTTGGTATAATTTTCATGAGCGCATGTATAAAAAGCTTTCTAGAGCGAGCGCACAACTTACAACACAAACATCTGATGATAAATTGCTTGAAAAAATATTTATTTGTAGGTGAGCGCCTGCATGATTTTGAGATCTACGTCAGTTCATACAATGCAAACCCTATGGACTCGGTGACCAAGGAGCTTTGCTGGGCATATGTTGGGACTGTTGCAGAGGGGACGACAGCCGAACTGACATGCATATCAGAATTGAATGGAAGGTAACGGAATACACTTTTATGCCCAGGTTTTATAATCTACCAATGCATTAATGTACAGTTTTCAATCTTATAATGTGTTTTTATACAACCTTATCTATACAAACTTATCTTCTTGTATGTTCTAGTTAAGAATATTTTTCGCCTACGAGTTAAGTGTATCAATGACTTATTAGATTGTGATTAGATTGTTTCAGAGGTATATTTTATGCGAAAAATGAAGGTATTTTGTTTGTCATTATGATGTTGATGGCAAACAGAGCATTTTAAATTGTTCATAAATAACCAACTGCAGCCAAACAATTTGTAATCAATTGGTTTAACAGATAGACTTTATATATTGGTATACCTAAAATCATAAGCAAGTTTTAAACATACTAATTTTACAATGCAACACACCGCTTTTATTGGTAACATTGGAAGGGGAGCTTGACTTCTTTAGACAGTATACTTTATAGCTATAAGTGTTATTCCTGTTGTTTGGTAATGGTTCCTTTACAAGTTATACCAATATTGTACGATTTTTTCATTTGGCACAATGTATCAATGTTGCATGAGAAAATTGAAACGATTTTAAAAGGTATTACTGCTGCACCACATTTTTTAAAGTCAGTTTTCGTATATAATAGCCCGAGTATTGCAATCAGGGTTTTTATTATGCATTGTAGATACTTCAGCATCGTGATTCCCGGTTCAAACGAAATTCTTTCGGTCTGCGAAGTCACGGTTTATGGATACTGAATAGAGACAAGAGCCTGAAAGGACAACGATTAAAACTCTTTTAAATAGTAAACGCAAACATTTCATTTTATTCTGCACGGAAAGCAGAAGTAAACATATCGATGGAATAGTATGCAATTTTAGCATTGGCCCTCCTATAAGAATATGTTTGTATCATTCATTATTTTTTCACGGCTACTATGTATATGAGCGCAATATGTCAATTCTATATTTTTCGCAGTATATTTGGTAAACACGTTTGTTGTTGTTTCTTTTGCAATGTTTTTCAATATATGTTTCATTTATCTATAGCCATGATCCTAATTTATAGAATCATCTTATGTTTTGTCTTCACTTCTTTAAAGTAATATGATGCATCTATATGATATATCATAAAACGAGTTTGACTATAGGAACTTAAATGAACAAAAAACATTTTTATAGGTATTGAAATCACTGAAATCGTAAGTGGGTGTTGTCAGATTAAGAGTGTTAAAGCAATAAATAGTATGTTGACCATAACAGTATCTGATGATATCTAATCTATAAATTAAGATGCTAATATTCTAACACAAAATAATATCATCTTGTATATTAGTTATATTATGTCTTTGATTAGAGTTTATCTTTTATGAACTCTTATTTTTTTATAAATATATAAAATCATTCTATATTGGGGTGGCTAAGGTACTCGCCTATGGTACAAGAGGTCCCGCGTTTGATTCTTAGCAGTCTCATTCAGAGCAGTGACAATTGTTTGCCCGCCATGTTGGTATGAAATATGGAATAAAGTATTAATTGTTTATTGCATATATTGCTATTTGCTATCACTTTTGAATAAAAATGACTGAATATCACAATCTCTACCTAACCACGAGAAAACATGACGAAAAGAAACATTCAAATGATGATGAAACTGAACACTTTGGTGAATAAATCTGAAAGTCATAATATCTTTAAGTTCTATCATAAAAAGTAACAACTAAGCACCTCACAATGTTATTTATTATAATGTGAACATATTGTGATAAGTATATAATGTATAACAAAAACATACATATACACCATAGAAACAAGTGCCCTATGACAAGGTTATACAACTAACGTGGTAAAAATAGTTACGTGTTTGGGTATATAACTTTTTAACTCTTTGACTGTTCAGAATTACATTTTCACATAATCAACTTCAATTGTTCCTGATTATCAAAATGTTATTACCTTGGTATCTACCATTTCACCAACATCACAATATAATGATATTCCGTGACAAGTGACAAAACGTTTTTCACATTAGAGTCTTTATGTGTATCAACGCATCGATTATGCAAGTTAAATTTGTTGTTTGACTTGCGTATTAAGTTGACGAATGACAATAATCAACAGCAGTTATTATTTTTTTAGTAAGTGTTATACTCTCACAATGTCGATCAGCTTTTCCCAAAGAATCATTATGTGTATCAAGCAAATGACTTTGACCGATTGAGTTGGTGTAATTCTTTCTGGAATCACACGTTTCCTTTTGAACTTCTTTGATTTAGTGCAATATTGTTGTTATGACGGCAGTATACAATCCATAATCATAGCAAGTCTAATGGGCTCAATTGAACCATCTAAGTTCTCTAAACGAATACTTTGGTAGGGCCCGAGCCTTTCATTAGATGGAAATTGTACAAAAATATCAATAAAAATAAGGAAGATAAACGTGATATGTGTTTTAATGAGAAAGTCAGCCAGTCTATCTAAATCAATTAATTAACCTTACCTTTGCCTAAACTCAAAGCACCAACGGGCTATACCGTTTAGATAAAGACTCAGACCACAGACTACGGAGTACGTAAAAATCGCTTTTTGCAAGTTTGACTTTTTTATTTGTTGGGAATAACAAGGAGTGATTTGAGTATTCTTTTAAAAATACCATCAATTAAAACAGTTAACTTCGAGTTGGATTTCCAAATCGCTTATTTAATGTAATAAAGGCCTGATGTGAATTTGTTTTGTCATCCTTACTCGAACATCGCTATATTGTGATGTAAGTGAGATGGTGAATATCACGATACGATGATTACATTTTCTGAAAAAAAAAGAATGATTGAAGTAGATTATGTGCAATTTTCATTCCAAAAGGTCTACTCATTAGTAGTTTTATATCCGAATACCCCCAGAGCGTTATTTTTAACACGTAATTTTGCAACATAGTGGATGAAAAGCAATACCCTGTGACAGGTTTTAACTATCCTTGTTAACAATATGAATTGTTTTAACTCTATTGAACATTAAAACGTCATATTTGATGAACTTTGTCAAATATTTATTTTTAAAGGTAAACTATTCAAATCTATTTTGCACCTTAAATATAATGCAACTCATTACAAAAATACAATATTGATTTCAAATTCAATTATGTAGATAACGATGAAGCATGTTTATACTTACTTGGAATATATCTTCACCTTGAACACACTTAATGTAAGAATTTGTTTGGAATAGGTAGTCCGAGCTTGGGTCAGTGGGTTACAGCCTATGAATTAGGAAACAGTCTCAACAATGAAGATTGGTTTAATGTAGTCCATAATGATGGGAAAATAGTCTAAGTTCAGCTTATTATCTGCTCACTTGTTTCCAAAGGTCAAACTGCTAAACACATTCAAATATATCGCATAAAATGGTAAATAAAATCAGTGGAATAATCTTGACAAATACTATAATATGATATTAGTTCAATTTGGGTGATTTATATCAAAATAGTTTAATTTGGGCTCAGTGGCTACAAGATTAACATGAAAAGATACTAGAATGATGTCATTATTTTATGTACTTTACCAAGAAGTTACCAACCAATCTTTTTCTTGATGTACAGCGTAATTCGGATCCGCATACCGTCGTATAACACGTTTTGGAACAGAGTATAATTGTCAAATTTGTGAAGCTCTACATCGTAGCTTGGTGTTCTCATATTTCGATGTGATGGGAAATATTCGGATCAATACAAGGTTCATAAATCAAGAAGTCAGCCGTTCATATATTTTATTCGCGTATTAAATTGAATAGATAGAATGTCATTTAAGATTGATTATCATTCTATAAATCATTAAAAATTAAAATTACTTTTAAACTCACTTGCATTTATAAGCCACCATATAAGACATTGATAGATTTAACGTTTATTATTATTTGCAGATAGTTGTTATATTATATTTTATAAGTCACACAATCCTTTATAATCGTTTGAACATTTATGTATCTGATTATCTGACCTGAACTGATCTGAATCTGTTGATGTTCAAGTTATCCTATTATTGTTTTAATTTGTTGTTTTGTAGAGGATCTCTCATGCAGTGCACTAATTTGTAGCGGTTAGGCCCAGCCTAGATTCGAGGTTTCATTAAGTGCATCAAGTGTTTGGTGGTCAGATAATTTCCAAATGTTTATTGATGAAAATGAATCATGTTATGACAATCAGTTTGATTCATCAAATAATTTACCAGGTAAAATCGATTTGATACTACCAATTCGATCTATATTTTCAACTTTTGAATTCCAAATATGCATATATTTCTACGGGTGCAAGCAACCCATTTACCCGATAAAGGCAGATGTTAACTTGAGTTTTGCTGTTTAATTTAAGCAATTGCAGAAACACGCAGCAGGCTTTGATAATTCATTAGGCAACCAAATATTATTCTGAATTTGGGTTGATGTATCTCATTAACATTCTTTCAATCACGAATATATGTACTTATATTACAATTATGTCACTGGGGTCTTAGATTGCCGGTGGGAGTTATATTGACCAATTTATAGAAGTAGAACTAGGGACCATATACCGAATTTTGCAATTGCAACGAAAGGTGATTATTATCGCTCATAATATGTTATAGCTTAAAAAGAAACATATATCCGCACATATATTGCATCAACTGAAAATTCGTCTAAGACTGATAATTGGATTGCATGAAACATATAAATGTTTTTTTAAGATAACACACACGAATGTATTTAGATGAAACATTGTGTGTAGGAAACATAAAAAACTATGTTTGTTTTAAAATGCTTATCTTTGAAATGTTTTGTTTTTCACAACAACAACCTAAGATAGTGTCATGTTTTTCTTAGGAAGACAAAGCGGCAACAATGAACATGTGACAATAAAGAAAAATGACATTATTAAGGACTATGCTTAAGTTGCTCATTTATATAAGGATTGGCAAGTGGCTAAACGACCAAATATTTATAACAACATTTGCACTTTCAAATCGTTTTTGGATTTTTTGAATTCATTATCTTTTTCTGCTCAATGACGATGATAGCTCTTGTCATATTTAGGTAACAACCAGCAAAACATGTCAATGTTTGAAACGTTTATTGCTAACTAATTTGAAACAAAAACCATTTGATATTGTATGTTTATTTAAGAGTCATGCATTCAGGCTATGTACGCTAAAAAAATCTGACTCGCATAATAAAACAACGATAAGGAGACACACATGAATTGCTCAATAACTCGATAACTCATGCACGTCTAAATTATCATTTCAGATAAATAAGTCCTATTCTTACGATGGTACGACACGTTCATAAAGTAATTGAAATTCTAAGCCTTCTGTTGACATGTTTGGTTCACATGTTTATCTGTTTCTATAGAGGCGTATCCCTGCATTTTGCATAGTTTCTTTCTCCTCCGTTCGCATTACGAGCAGTTATTTTTACGGGAGCACTATCAGATTGTGCGCTTAAACACGAACATCGGCAGTTCTGCATTACCACATCGCGGTATTGCTTGCTTAATATTGTGTAGATTAGAAAATTGACGCTCGAATTTAAGAAGTGAAAGAACAATATAGTCTTGCTTACAACTAAAGCCATACAGTTGAGGCTGATGCAGTTCAAAACATTAGTCAAAGGCCATGGTAGGCTACACACAACAAACACGATATTCACAGCAATAAGTACTCGAGTTGCTTTGTTTCTTTGGCGATGCGCTGCGGTCATGTTGATTCGGCGTCGGTTTAATATGTTTAATCTAATCATAATTATTATTGTAATGGTTGTGATTAGTAGTAGTGGTAATGCAGAAAACACAAGTGGACGAAAAATGTCACCATATAATGAACTTGTCAATATATCAATTTGCAACAAAAATCCAAAGACAAAGGGTAAATAGCAGCTTATTACAACAATAATAGTTGCAACTAGATAACAACGTACTCGTCTGATTGATCATATTCTTGATGTATTAAGCGGGAAACACACAGCGACGAATCTGGTAACTGTCAGCAACACGGTTATACCATTTGATAATAGAATTGTAATGTGCCCCAAACCAGTGATCAGCATGTGAGCAACGTAAGAATATGTAAATTTTGTCAAGCCACTATGTAACCACTCAGCATTATACGTAACTAAATCGGCGGGATATAAAGTTATAAGAACTAGAGTATCGGCCACGGCAAGTGCTTGAAATAAAAAAGACGTTGATGTCTTCTTTGTTTGTTTCTGGAATTCCCAAAATGCAGCGATATTTCCACATATTCCAAAAAAAAAATATTCATTCAGTGCAAATATCCCAGATTATAGAATGTCATTATCCACACACATCATATATACGTTGACAATGTGAATTTGTGTGGTAGAATAAATTAATCATTAATGATTTCTTGAAACATTGTATATTTAATCTCCTGAGCTTGGTGGAATTTTCATTTATAATTTATCCGAGTTGTCTCATTTATATCATTTTGTTTCTGTTTTTTAGAAATATAGAATATAAATTATCATGTTTCCAATACACTCTTTCATACAAGTCTTATGCTTTTCATTGTTTGTCGAAATGCGGGCGTTAATATATCTGCAAAGCAATTATTATGTCAGCTATATAATTTGATTCTAAATGAATCGCAGTTTTTAATCAAACTTTTCACGTATTTTCACAAAATTACAAATGGTCTACATTGTGTCTGATCGATACAAAACTCAATGATCATTTTTTGAATTTAGTATTGTAAAATTATACGAAACATCCTGGTCAGGTTTTTAGCCTCAAACTGGTGATTTGTTTTATACGAACAATTTATTGCAATATTTTGTAAGTTAAACTTATAATTATGATAAGGTATGAATCAAAAAGTATTGTTACAAGATAAATACTGGTACCAGCGAGTGCACATTTAGTGAGGGTATATTGCCATGCTTTTGAGAAGATAGCGGTGCAATTAGTGACAATTGCTTCAGCATTTTGTACAGGGAAGTGGTAACCAAAATTCGAATTGAAAAGTCCTCTATTTAATGACGATGATTGTCTTATCATATTTAGCAAACAAATGATAATAAATGTCAATGTGAAACGTTTATTGCAATGTGATTTAAAGTATAAAAAACATATAAAACGTTTTTAGTCTTTTATTTTTGTATCTTTTCAGGCTTTTGCGTTATTGTGAAATTGTGAACTGATTGAATGTTCTTTAGAAACAAGACTCCAATGTATATAATGATAATGGAATGATATAAGACCAGACTCCCTAATTGCTTAATGACAAAGAGCTTGCATGTATAAATACTGCTGTAATTATCAGTTTAATAAGTCCTTGACGCATTTGATATATTTAATAGTGTCTATTTATAGTATGGCATGGCATGGATAAGTTAACACTTTTATACATGCTTCAACAGTCTGATATCCTTAAAGAACTAGAATGTGAAATATTCTGAAATATGTTTTTTTTTCTCGCGGTGGTAAAATATGTTTAGCAAGTGATGATATTAATTATCCTTCTCTGTTAGCATGTTGCTCTGTTGGTATAGAGGTGTATCCCTGCATTTTTATATTTGCTTTCTCTTTCATTCGCATTGCAAGCAGTCATTCTTACTGAGGCACAATCAGATAACATCGTCAGTTCTGCATGACCACGTCGCGGTATTGTTTGCTTAATCCTATGTAGATCAGAAAATTGACACTCGAATTCACGATGTGGAAGAAGGATATAGTTACTGATATAACTGAAGCCATACAATTGAGTCTAATGTAGTCCAAAACATTACATAAAGGCCATGGTATACTACAAACAAAAAACACAATATTCACAGCAATGAGTACTCGAGTTGCCTTGTTTCTTCGGCGATGCGCTGCGGTTATGTTGATTCGGCGTTGGTTCATCATCCTTAATCTAACCATAATTATTATTGTAATGGTTGTTATTATTAGTAGTGGAAATGCAAAAAACAAGAGTGGCCGAAAGATTTCATGATATAATTGGCCTGTCACTATCTCAATATCCAACATAAACCCGATTGTAAAGGGAATATAACCGCCTATTATAACAATAATAATTGCAACCAGATAGCAACGTACTCTTCTGATCGAACATATTGTCGATGTATAAAGCGGGAAACACACAGCGATGAATCTGGTAACTGTTAGCAACACGGTTATACCATTTGATAAAAGAATGGACATGGCTCCAAAAGAGTCTAATATATCATAGACACCCCATACATCTGTGTTTGTTTTCATGGCAATAAACCGCCACTCGGTATGAATCAAAGCTAAATCGATGGGACATAAAGTTATAATAACTAGAGTATCTGCCACTGCAAGTGCTTGAAATAAAAAGGACGTCGGTGTCTTCTTCGTTTGTTTCTGGAATCCCCAAAATGCAGCGATATTTCCACATATTCCAAATAAGCCAACGCTTATTCCTAGTGTGAATAACACAACGTCTAAAATATAAAAGTCAAATTCATAACACTCCATAATTGCATTTTCATTATTATATAAAATTTATTCATTTAGTCACTTTAATATCTAAAAAATAGTCACGTTTAATTTCTTAAAATAAATGTACTATGATTAACATTCGTCTCCCTTTCAACGCAGTCCAATAAACTTATTGTTTATTTTATTTAATGCCACAAGTGTACCTAACACAACCATTAGAATATCAAAGTCAAATTCAAAACACTCCATGTTTTCATTTTCATCATGATATAAAAGTTATTCATTAAGTCACTTTAATATCTGAAAAATAGTCATGTTATTTGTTTTAAAATAAATGTACTATTATTAGCATTTGCCTCCTTTTAAACCAAGCCTTATTAACTTATTGTTTTGTTTTGTTTTGTATTTAATGCCACTAGGGCAGATAACACAACAATCAGAATATCAAAGTCAAAATCAAAACAATCCATTTGTACATTGTCACAATGATAGAAAACTTATTAATTTAGTCATTTTAGTATCTTAACAATCATGATAGATTTCTTCAAAGAATAATTTAATCATCAATATTCGCATCCGTTTTAAGCCATCCAAACGCATTATTTATATTATTTGTGTTCAATGATTTTATTTAATTTAGTTTATTTCAAATAATCGTATGCATTGGGTATATTCAATTTCAGGTGACTGTTGATGTAATTGGTTATTCAAAACGCTGAGCACCGTTTCAAGTCAATTACATCACGAAATGCGGGCTTTGCATCACTATCTTGTAAAGAGTAATTCGACTAGACGCTAACTCTCTGAAATAAATTTGTCTCTAAATTTGAACCTTTTCTATATTCAAACGACCTTCCATATGGTTTTCAATGTGCCTTATCACTATAAACTCAATTATGCATCCTTTGAATTAAGCGTTTGTTATTTATGTGGAATGATACTGAGTCTCTTAGTAATTTCCAAACCAAAAATAGGGCTTGAATTTGAAATTTCAAAATATATTCGTTCAAAAACCAAAATTGTAGCGTAATTCTTATGCATGATCATGTAGTTCAGCATTTGTATTTTAATGTTTTTGGTTATTTTATTGTTTCTCTTAAATATTTCCGACCATTCATCATCTTTAAGAAAGATAAATTCCTTTCGCCATCTAGAAATACAGCTGGGGTTTGTCTTGGTATTGGAAATAAAGTGCCAATGTAATTAATTTTGGTCGAGAAAACGTTCATCATTTTTACGACATTGCAAACGTCTGATCCGAGACAAGGTAAAAGGCAGGCAAATAAATCAATTTATTTTATTTTGCCATGAAAACAGGGAAACTGTATTTATTTTGATATGTTGAAAAGGGTGGTAGACAAACTACCCCCCGGCAAACTACCCCCCCCCCGGCAAACTACCCCCCTTTTTGGTAGGAAAACTACCACCCATGAATACCCCCTCCCCCTATAAATATTTTTATTTAATGAAATTATAATTATTTTTCAAGATGACGTAAAATTCGCGCCGCGGGCGACATT
>LQRL01122172.1:6030-16591 GCA_001703475.1 Hydroides elegans
TGTTCAGATGGTGTCCCCATATACAAACTATGCAAAGAAAAGTAGCCAAGGTTATAGGAGTTATGTATAAAATCAAGAATATAGTTGACAAGAATGTGTTACTTATGATATATAAAACGTTGATTTTACCTTATCTATCTTATTGTAGTGAAATTTGGGGCAACACGTACGAGAGTAGGTTGCACGATCTCATTGTATTACAAAAAAAGAGCTATCAGGATTATTGGTAATGTCGGATATCGAGATCACACAAGTAAACTGTTCAAATCGTTTAAATGTCTTAAACTAGTAGATATTATCAGGCTTCAAACATGTGTTCTGATGTATAATGCTAACAAGACTTCCAAGGACAGTACGCCACATCTTGCACTGCTTGTCTTTACTCTTACTATTGGACGTCGGAGATTACGGAAATTCCGGTTAAAACCTGAGGTTGTATTGTTTTTTTTTTTGACGGAGGAGATAAGCTTTATATCAAATAATAGTCACCATTTAACAGGTATAACAATAGAGAGTCAGTCAATTGTATTATAGATTGAAAATTATCGGGCGAAATATAGGAATAGTTTTTTTTATCTCTCTAAATAATTAATCACAAGGAAGTATTTGTGAAACACGAACAGGCCCCAACCGCCCCCAAACTCGAAGGGGTATGGGTTTTTGTAGATTTGAAATATATTTTCTATGAAAACCGCTATTTTTGGCTAATTTAATCACTTTCGGTCGGGTGGTCAAAAGGCACATCTACGGGCCAAGACCTTTCATTTGAGCCTATAACCAAGTCTCTAAGACCTTCCGTTCAAAAGTTATGGCCCGTACAAGCTTAAGTCTTGAAAAACCGCTATTTTGGGCTATTTTAGCCAATTTGACCACTTCCGGTGGGGGTGTTTTGACCGAAATGGTCAAAATGCACATCTACGGACCAAGACTTTTCATTTAAGCCTATAACCAAGTCTCTCTGACCTTCCGTTCAAAAGTTCTAGCCCGTACAAGCTCAAGTCTTGAAAAACCACTATTTTGGGCTATTTTGCCCAATTTGACCACTTCCGGAGGGGGGGTTTTTGACCATTTGGTCAAAAGGCACTTCTACGGGCCAAAACCTTTCATTTGAACCTATAACCAAGTCGCTTTGACCTTCCGTTCAAAAGTTCTAGCCCATACACGCTCAAGTCTTGAAAAACCACTATTTTGGGCTATTTTGGCCAATTTGACCACTTCCGGTGGGTTTTTTTGACCGAAATTGTCAAAAGGCACATTTACGGACCAAGACCTTTCATTTAAGCCTATAACCAAGTCTCTCTGACCTTCCGTTCGAAAGTTCTAGCCCGTACAAGCTCAAGTCTTGAAAAACCGCTATTTTGGGCTATTTTGGCCAATTTGACCACTTCCGGTAGGGTGTTTTTGACCGAAATGGTCAAAAGGCACATCTACGGACCAATACCTTTCATTTGAGCCTATAACCAAGTTTCTATGACCTTCCGTTCAAAAGTTCTAGCCCGTACAAGAAAACGATGACAGACAGACAGACAGACAGACAGACAGACAGACGGACGGACGGACGGACAGACGGACGGACACCCCAACTCTATAGGCCCCCAACTTTTGGGTTGGGGCCTAACTATACGGAGCACAACTTAATTTACGGAAACAAAGAACAGCCTTTCGTATAAATAATATTTCGACAAACATCCATATAAACGGTTTTCTTTATAGAGCAATAGAAGTAAATATTAATTACACAAAAATAAAACATTAAAGGAGATCCGCAAAAAATGTAGATAGTAGCATTTATCAACATTATTTATTATCTTGCACTGTCTGTCCTTTCTCTAATAGCTGACCGTCGGAAATTCTGGTTTTAAACCTGAGGCTGCATTGTTTTTAATGGATGAAATAAGCTTTGCATAAAAAAGGTCAATATTTAAAAGTTACAAGAGAATGGCAATATAAAACCGTTCATAACTGGAGATAAACTAAGGCTGTTCAAGTCGTACCATGCAATAAGGCAATTCAGACATCCCGAAAATTGCATTTTTCATTCCACTGGTGCTTCACAGTGAGTAGCATTATTGCATCAGTTAAGTACATTGTTTCTCGATGTAAACAAAGGTTACCTCAAATCTTATATTTTCGCTCACGAAAAAAATGACAACCTGCACTCACAATTCAATTAAAGGCAGTATAATGTAAACAAAATCGTAGAATCTTGTATTATCGTTCACTAACTTCAGAAGGAAACTGATGGCGTAGATGAAGCAAAAATACATTTTTATTTTATAGAAGTGCTTATATATGCACGATTGCTTATATAAGCACAACTTGAAACCGGAAGGACTTAAGAAAGGTTTTTAAAAAATCCGCGTTCAAATCGGACGAGAACTGTGGGAGAAGAAGCGGTTTTGTTAAATGTTTACGAACTAAATAAATAAATAAATAAACAAATAAATATATATACATATATATGAATCAATAACGGCAAAGTGGTCACACAAACCCCGGTTTGCTTCGCAAGCCGTGGCTAACAAAGGTATCTTGCCTAGAAATGTACAACTTAATTTTATCAAAAATAGAGATGTTCATAAGTATAACACAAGGCGTAGAAATGACTTTTTTACAAGTCAAAGTAGTACTAATCTTCGGAAAATATCAGTTAACCAAAAAGGTATTGAATTATGGAATGCTCTTCCTAACCGTATAAAAGAAAGTGTATCTATTAATGTCTTTAAAACGAATATCAAAAATGTCATATTGAATTCGTACTGAAAGTGCTATAAGTAGTGAATAGATTTGTATATAGTTTCAAGTTAAATCAAAAACAATACTCAGGTGAATTTGTGTTCAAATAGTAGTATTTTGAGTTTGGTAGATATAGCTTAATTGCATGGGTCTGGTAAACTAATAAGAAATCCATTTCTTCAAACCAGTTCCCTTTCGTTTTATATGCGTTTTGTATGTAGTTAAGACAGAATCAAATTGATATATGTAATTGAAATTGTACATGTAAACATGCATATATACAACGAAATAAAGTTATCTTTATCTTTAATATTAAAGGTAGGTCTAATATTTATAGATCGACAACTTATTTTGAAGAAAAGAATTTATTATCATAAAAATAAAACATTATTTCAGAGCAGTCATCGCTAAGGAAAACAGGGCCACCGACACTTTTCCTTGAAGAATGTTGAATTCATAAGTTATGAAGCTTACTTAACAGTTACATTTTACTGATATAATGTTTTTTACTCATACAACTAAGCGAAACACGCCAAAATTGTTCCACTATGTTGAATGGAAACAATATGCAGCTAATGGAAACAGTCACTTTGTATTAAACAGTTTATGTCAAAACTTATGTATATGCGAGAATTCAAGACCGGGCAATCCTGAGGCCCGGAACCTCGTAAAATAAGTTTTCTATATTAAATATCTCCATTATCGCCCACCTTTTTCAGGAACATTATTTACGATTTTCAACGTTTTTATTTCATTTGTCTGTTAAGAAAGTGTCTTAAATTGTTATATTGTAGTATCAGTTAGCTTAAAAATGTAAGGAAATACAATATCTTGGAATCTTGTCGAAAAATCATGGAGGGGCAACAACTTGTCGCTCTAAATCATGTTTCAACATTATATATTTCCTTAATCAAATATCCTTCGAGATGCTTGATATATTTCTCCAGTTATCTGTGCACTTACCAGTAGTTGACATTGTCCGAGTTATTTTTAATTCGGTCGAAAATAAAGGTCTTTTCAGAAGGCTGCAAACTTTGTTCATGTTGTCAGTTTTTTAGGGAAATCAGCAAATGTAGGTCACCAGTTAAGTGATTATGCACGATATAACAATGAAATAAGTGAAACAAGTGAAACAATGAAACAATGATTTTATTGAACTTTGAGATATACAATAATGATAATATGTATACACACGAATGATTACAATACAAATATGTATACACAATTAAATTATACACATTTTATTACAAGATGCGGCAATTATATTTTATCTCAATATAACTGGGCAGAAAGCTATTTAAGATAAGATATGATAAATTTATGTTATGCTTTTTAACCACTAGGGGTTTATTAGAATTACAATTATCATATTCAGAATTAGAATTCAAATTTAGAAAAAGATATAATTGATATCAAGATGTTTGGCTATATACTAAAAGGAAGCATATTGATTAGTTCATTTTAAATAGGATATAATTTTACATTTTCATTACTACGGAGCATCAATTATGAGTTTTCTTAATATAAGTATAATAGAGAGTTTGGACAAATTTAAGAATCCCGCTAGAATAACGTAAACAAACCAGTAACAAGCGATGTGATTGGTTATCCCTGCATTCTTTTTTACAGCAACCCTAACCGGTTAAGGTTGCGTCAACCTTCGTTGTAAAAAGAACACACTAACTGTTTTCAGTTATAAACAACATGGCGGACATTAATTATATTTTTGTTTTTTATTCATACGAATTGTGTCCGCGCTATTGACAATGCAGTTTACAATAACACACCAAAAATGTGAAAATGAATACATGTTTTCCAAAACAGCAAAGATTTTGACAAATTATTAAAATAATCAACAATCCTATAATTGTATTTTTTATATTCCACGTGTCTTTTGTTATTGTTTTGATTTCAAAACGAGGTTACCTGAAGACAACTGAAAATAATTCCAGTTGTCAACCAAGCATGTAAAAAGAATGACCTAACCGAAAAAAGTTGTCCCAACCGGTTAGGGTTAGACCTAAAAATAATGCAGGGTATATTTGGGAAATTAAGGCTATCAACAAAAAAGGTTTTTATATTTGCACAAACTATCTAATATGTCGTGGTCTAGTGGTAATACATTTTTTTGCAATAATAATATAACTTAAGTTTTCCTTTGACATGAGATTGAGTGTATAAATTGGATTAACTACAGGTCGTTACTGAAAGATATGCGTATATTTATGACGCTTTTAAAAAATATAACATTTTTGAACAATTCAGTAACATCTACCCAACCTTACCAAGCGGCGTGTCGCTTGATGGTGCCGGTCACGAATCTCCATCTTATTCGATATTGAGCACAACTCTTGGCATTCTCGAAGGTGAGGCCCGTCCATTGGGTGATGTTATCACAACGTTGCAGTCATGGACTCGCATTTTCGCGCTTGCCCTCGACAATGCCCTCCAGTAGATCTCTGGGCTGGGAATCATGTTCCATATAATGCCCATGCTCATCGTCCATGATGCGTATTGCCCAGATTATTCGTAGTATGCGCCCCAGGGTCCAAATTTTAAATGCTTCCAGGCGCTGCTGTGACATTTTGCTGATGGTCCATGTTTCGACTCCATGCAGCAATGTTGACCAGACATAGCTTTGATGAATCTAAGTCTTGATGGCATAGACAACTTAGGATTCCTCAATATCGTTCGCATTTTGCTGAAGGACTTTCTCTCGATTTCTATTCTTTTGCGAATCTCCTCTTCACTGTTTTGTTTTCAGTAATCAACTCGCCCAAATACACAAATGTATAAATATTTAATATATGCGATATAACGAAACTATAAAATCATCGTGTATACTATTACTAAAATGACGATGCTATATTTAATTATTTCTAGATAGAGTGGTTGGGTTGTATTAATTGTCACAGTAGTATAGAGTGTATGTATTGAGATATATAATGCGACACTTTCCTTTATCAGTCACATGAACTATTAACTGCTTAAATATTTTAACTAATGGTATAAATACACTTAAAACATGTCAGCAGCAAATATATTTATTACACGTACCATTTGTTTATTCGATACTTCCATTTGGAACCCTCAAAATATGTATAATTTATTCAGGTTAATATAAATTTCATTAGATATAATTGCGAATTTAACGACAATATATCAACTTTTAAAATAAGTTAATAAATTTCATTGTCTCAATAGAATCCGTACAATAATTCAAAAATTCCGATATTTTGCTTTTTATTTCCCATACTTCGATCAAAAGATTAAATTGCTTTTTTAAACTTTATATTCAGCATTGATCAAGTTGGGATGATAAACTTAAGGAACCGCATGCTTATTGGTGTTGAAAACTTTATCATGTATTCGACCTGACGGTATAACATCTATTTAAGGTTTATTCAACATATTATTGAATTTTCCTTCAACAGCCTTTCCATGCAAAAATACTCTCTTAATGGTAATTTGGGACACATTTACAAGTCATGTTTAAATTCATTTGATTGCTATTGCCAATTGATACAAATCGTCGTTAAGAATTAAGAAATTGACTGTATTAATTTCTATTTATTATATTGATTTAAATACACAATTGTACACAAATTTACACCATATTTCATTGCTTCATTGCTTGATGCCATACTTTTAACCCGCTCCGAGACATTCACTCCAAGTATGCTGCAGAGTGATGGTAGAGTTTGATATCTTTAACTTATTATTTGAAAAAAGTACTTTACGGTGTTTGTATAAAAGAACTTAGTAAATGTGGTGATATTCATTTTCATGGAATATTGAGGGTTTGAAACAAAAATTATCATAGTATGATTACATATTAACGACGTTTCGGGTGTAGAAAGAATACAAAATTAGGGAAATGCATGAGAGCTACCCACATACGGTCACGTGACAATAATAATATAAAGTACAAGTCATAATCATGGAGACATTCCATATCAACACACGTTGTAACTCGTTGAATAAGATGGATCACAATTATCAATAGTTCAATAAACATTTGATAAAGGGTTATCAGGAATTATCATAACAATTAAGTATGCAAAGCTATAATTAACAATGATTGTAGGTATATGGATAAACGTTCTAAGGAGAACAACACCCAAGAGATTTTCATCAAAAAGGTATTCCCCACCAGATCCCAGCTGGCTTGGAAATTTGAGAAACACTTTCTAGCTTGGAGATTTGAGCAGTTTGAGGAACACTTTTCTTGAAAATTTCCCGTAAAGTTTTGTTATAAATATATCAACTTATTTAACAAATAATAAAATGTGCTTATAATTGTCTTATTAACTATTACTTGCAATATATCATTACATTAGTCGAATTAAAGCTGGCCAAGCTGACCTGTATATAGTACAAAATATTCCAAGTCAAAAAAACATATTATTTTGGGTCGTTATTGTAATATCGTTTTAAAGGTAACATTCTGACGAATTTGTCGTGGGGTACTCTTCTAAGAAAAAACGTATATAAAGTGGTTTGTACTGAATTTGGTCAATTGTCGCAGATGAATAAATAACAATTTCCAGATATACATGAGCTTGCGTCGGCCAAAACATTTAAAAACAGGTTAAAAGAGGCTATGAATGGATTGTAAAGAAAACGTTTTGTTCAGAGATAATTGTTAAGATAACACGATAAATGGTATTTTTAAAAAGTGAATACCAATGAGCAAAAATTGAGAAAAGAAAGATTCAGAGCTTTAACATTGACAATATTGAAGTTTAAAAGCTATGTGACATATAATGGTTTGGTATATTCCAAAGAGAATTTAGTACGCCAGCAAATAATGTAGAGCAAAATGTAAAGGTTACCCGTTACCAATCTTTAATAGACACTTATATTTATTGACTAGGGTTTTTTATTTAAGTAATTACTCCTACAAGACCTGTAGTTTTACCTTTTTTTGCATGTAAAAACATTAGAATTATCAAATGTTTCCGCTGTCGAGAGTGGTTAGGTTATTATAATGCATGATAATCACCTTCGACAGCTTAGGATTGTTGGTATATGGATAAACGTTCTATGGAGAACAACACCCAAGAGATTTTCATCAAAAAGGTATTCCCCACCAGATCCCAGCTGGCTTGGAAATTTGAGAAACACTTTCTAGCTTGGAGATTTGAGCAGTTTGAGGAACACTTTTCTTGAAAATTTCCCGTAAAGTTTTGTTATAAGTATATCAACTTATTTAACAAATAATAAAATGTGCTTATAATTGTCTTATTAACTATTACTTGCAATATATCATTACATTAGTCGAATTAAAGCTGGCCAAGCTGACCTGTATATAGTACAAAATATTCCAAGTAAAAAAAACATATTATTTTGGGTCGTTATTGTAATATCGTTTTAAAGGTAACATTCTGACGAATTTGTCGTGGGGTACTCTTCTAAGAAAAAACGTATCTAAACTGGTTTGTACTGAATTTGGTCTATTGTCGCAGATGAATAAACAACAATTTCCAGATATACATGAGCTTGCGTCGGCCAAAACATTTAAAAACAGGTTAAAAGAGGCTATGAATGGATTGTAAAGAAAACGTTTTGTTCAGAGATAATTGTTAAGATAACACGATAAATGGTATTTTTAAAAAGTGAATATCAATGAGCAAAAATTGAGAAAAGAAAGATTCAGAGCTTTAACTTTGAAAATATTGAAGTTTAAAAGTTATGTGACATATAATGGTTTGGTATATTCCAAAGAGAATTTAGTACGCCAGCAAATAATGTAGAGCAAAATGTAAAGGTTATCCGTTACCAATCTTTAATAGACACTTATATTTATTGACTAGGGTTTTTTATTTAAGTAATTACTCCGACAAGACCTGTAGTTTTACCTTTTTTTTTGCATGTAAAAACATTAGAATTATCAAATGTTTCCGCTGTCGAGAGTGGTTAGGTTATTATCATGCATGATAATCACCTTCAACAGCTTGGGAATTTCAATCCGCCGTCGAGAGTGGTTAGGTTATTATCATGCATGATAATCACCTTCGACAGCTTGGGAATTTCAATCCGCTGTCAATCATGCCACGATATTAGACGAAAATGCGTCTATAGGGCCTAATCACACGAAGAGCGATAAAAAGCGACTGCGATTCTCGTTCTCATACGTTCTTTATCTTAATCAAATAACTTTAAAACAAACAATAATAAGAAACTCTCCCGCCATTTGATAAACGAGCCAATATAAATTCAGAAACGTTGCATTAATGTGACATCGAAAAAATGCTGGTTTGTGTAGGTTTATATTATATTTGTTCTTTCATTAAACGTAGTAAAATCTATTTTTTCCTTACGTGATAAATTGATTACATAGGCTAAGTATAGCTCTATAATTTTAAGAATCAATATAAATTGCATATATTGTATCCAAATTTTAACATTAATTGTATTTGACCATTTTGTCAATTGTCAACGCTGCTAAATATAATTTCAAATGCAACAATGTATTCCTTACACTACAGTTCGTGTTTCATGTAATATAAAAGAAGAAAATATAAGCTATAGATGCTATTAGAAAATGTAAGCTATATATGCATATAAGGAATAGGCAAAGCCTAATGCATAGTCGGTATGTATCCACTTTTACAACGAAAACCACTGGATAGCAACGTATTGTGCATGCAACGTATGTTTGTGACCTAGAATTCCTCACGCTTATACGTCGACATTTGTGAAACTGTTTCTCATATAGATTCTTTTCACCAGAAAATGAATTTCTCTTACAATTTCAAAGTTAACAATTATTCTTCTTTAAAAAATGTCATCACCAAATAAAGATATAAAAATAATTTGGATGAATTTACCTTACAAGAACAAAAAAGAACAGTCAGTCATTCTTCAGTGTTCTGAACTATTAGAGTTCAGTTAAGTAAAAAGTATTTGCCATGCTGCCTTTCTATGATAGGATTAATACAATCCAATATCTTTAATTCATATTGGTACAGCAATGACACTCAATCAGGGTGGCACATAATCTCTTGCCACAGTGTTCAAAATTTTAGCTTAACGTTTTAGTCAATTTGTTTATGTTAGAGGTTTAACGTATATTTGTTTACATTTTAATCAATAATGAAATGTCTCAAAATTATATCACTTGTTGTGGAAAGTGTGTTTTAGACTCGATAATATATTTGATATTTTGATTTTTGAACGACTCGTTATTGGAGAGTTTGGCAAAAAATGTATTTTCGGGATTTTTTTGCGACATTTTGCGAAAACGCTTTTAGTCAACCACCTATTGTTGGTGAAATATAAAACGCAATGTTAGTTTGTATCTCTACTGGATGACTTTAAATTATTCTGCCCAATCTCTCTATTTATACAGTTGTTTGTATTCCTTAAGTATAAGGTTCTGCTAGAGAAATCATAGACTAATTTGATGAAAAGAATTAAAAACAGCCAAATAATGGAAACGAGAAATAAGCAAAATTTACACAAATTGGTAGAACCAACAGGCTCATGCAACATGGTAGATACGCAATAATTAGCTCCTTAAAATAAAAGAAATAGAATCTATGTTTATTGTTCGCGTATGAAGTATGAAAAAAACATGTGCAATAGGAATAATATCCGAAGGTTCCATATCAACATGGTTGTTGACCCGAGGGAAGAAAATGGTAATGCCCAAGCCCGAAGGGCGCGGGCATTACTTTTTCCTTTTGGTCAATTACCATGCTGTTATGGACACTGAGGATTTTATTCCTTTTGTTACATGAAAATAATTGCTCAAATTTGGAAATATTTACGGCTGCCATTACCGGGCAATATCAAAAGTGATATATCCCGGGTGATATAT
>LQRL01122172.1:32578-44478 GCA_001703475.1 Hydroides elegans
GCACTTTTGTATGAAGCCTCTGCCCTAGGGTTCTGAAATTTCACACAGTGAAAGGATATATATTGCAGATGTGTATGTTGCAGGTATATATTGCAGGTTTGCAACGTCCAGGTTTTAGGGTCTTTGACCAGGAAATGTCAAAGTTTAAAGGGCTGAACTTTGATAAAATTTCACAATTCAGACCCTACGTTTTCCCCGTTGCTTTTATATCAAACCTTTTTCGCAAGCATAAACATTATATATATGTTTATATATATCTTTCCTACACAGTTTTAATTATCTTTTATTCAAAATGGACAAACAACCTTTTTCGCAAGCATAATCATTTAATCATAAACTGTACAAAATAGCAATGGAAACTTGGATTTCATGAACGGTATGTACATCTTCCTATGTTTATATCTAAATATTTATATTTATCTTTTGTGCAAAGTTTTAATTGTTGCTTATATTATTGTTGCATATATAGTATGAATATAAAAGCAATTTTGAAATATAATCCTAAGAGCTTTGTCCCAATCGTTGCAGGCGGCTCTGAATGCGCTATGTCCTGGCGAGTAAGACTTGCACTTGGGATGCTATTTCATTGATTTCTGTCAAATATGTTAAATTAAAGCTATTTTTCGTAAAGGGTCACAGTCTTTGATATTTTGTTTAACTTCACACTTGTAAATGATTTTGTAACATAGTCCTAGATGATCTGATGTTCCTGTTGCAGGCCGTCCTGTGCCCTGGTTGAAAAAAAGTCTTGTACTTAAAATGCTATTTATTTTGCTTGAATTATAACTGACATTCTGATGATGTATATATGTCTACTATATAGTTAAAATGGGTGATCAATAGCAGGGGTGTACCTTGTGTTTTGTGTTCTTGTTACACTAACGAAATATTTTATTGAAAATATTATTCTGTTGTGTAACATTGTTATAATGTTGTTATACAGTTATACTTTTTATTTGATCATATGATATATCCTAAGGTGCACTCCTGTTAGGTAGTACCTCCTCGTGGTATCACCCGTCCACTTGGTTAAAAAAAAATATATATATTTACTCAGTATTAGTTTCGCTTTGTTGTTTCGATCAATAGTTTCATAGTCTATGACTCCAAGGCAAAAGCTACCAATAAATTGTTTTCTAACATTCAAATATGTTTTAAGGTTTTGATATTCTAGACAACGTCTTCCCGTTATAATAATGTTTGGTAAAGGTTAAATTGCGTTTATTGACATAACATACGTTTATACTTCAGGAATCTATTTAGGCCCATGTAAAGTTGTTTTTGAGTATCTCTCATAATCTCAAACGAGGTCCTTTTTATTTCTTCAATGTCTTTTGAATTTTTGTTTGTTTTTTGTCCTATCCGGTATGGTGCGTGTATTATAGAAACGGCCTATTTTTGTCGCTTTTTTATTTGTTTTCATCTCCTTCCAAACACGTACCGCCCTTTTTATGACATGAAGGATCGAAAAGCACCAATTCAATAGCCATGTTCGAATATTAACTCTTTCATTAAGGGCAAACTTTTGCTCAATCGTATTCGTGAAGTATCTCATGTTCATAATCTACTAAAAAATTATTTAATCTTGTGAAAGTAGCTTATTTTACATATTAATGTTTCAGATACCAACGAACTTTTAAAATCCGGTAATTTGTAAGTAAATGACCATCCAACAATATCCCTTTATGATGATTATGTCACTCTCGTTTTGTTTTGTAATCACATATGATTGTTTTGTTTATCTTAAGTTGAAATAAAACGGTGAAAGTGTCTAATGAACAGGGTTCGAGTAAGTTTCTTTGAAATAATTGATATTGCTTTAATATAGGGTATTACGAACCCTATATTTAAATTAGGGTCAAAGAGATTAAGTTCATGTAGGTAAAATATATAATGATTCTATGATAGGACTGCTGTAAAAATCGATTCTGTATTAAGGAAATAAAGAGTTCATATGATGACCCTTATATTCAGAGAAAAAACGCAGTTTTAGTAAATTTAGTTAATAATATCTTAATTGCAAGATAAGATTGGTAGAATAAAGCTTGATTCTTTGTAAAAAATAACTTATATACAACATATATACAAGAAACCGATACATATTAATATATATTGAAAATCATTTATTACGTTATAATTACTATAATTATGACGATTTGTTCAGACTTATTAGAGTGAAAGATGCCTAAATCGAACAGAGCTAAACGTGAGGCAGACCGTAGCAGAAAAAAGGAAGCAAGAACCAGGACTGGTGGTAAGCTAGTTATACATATAAGATTTGATGTATATGAATAAGTGTAGACGTAGAGGTTATGCTGTAGACATAGACAATAACACACATACTAGACTAACCTTGAAGTAGTAGTGGAGATGAAGAACTTATATATATATCTTCTAGTGATTATTTGTTCCATATGAATGTGATTTTTTATATGTCGATATAATCGTCATAATAAGATATGTTTTACATCACATGTCTTTCACAGAGACTCAGAACCAACATCCATCTTCAGAGGCGATTGCGATATCACATGACTTACCTTGGGAAATAGTTACTGCCGGTTTTGTTCCAGCTGACGTGTTACATGATGAGATTAGTATTCAAGCATTGGATATATTTTCCAAACTGATCAACTTGATTCCTCCGTCAATTGTTTTCGCTGCAATAGGAAACCAGGCCTCTTTTCAACATCTCACCTTTGACACAGAAATCGATGCTGTACAGATACATTATATTGATAGCCATTATGTGGTGTCTCAGCAAAAAGACAGAAAGATATTCCTGTATGATTCACTACCTAATGATAACCGTGTGAACGCCGTCATGCCACAATTACGGTTGTCTTACAAATGCCTTCAAAATGCCAATACTGCTCAAAACCATGTAGTGTACAAAGTCACGCAATATCAAGGTTACACGACGGACTGTGGAGTTTTCGCTGCGGCGAACGCTTTACTTCTTGTTCATGGGTTGGACCCCCAATCGATCTTGATTGATCAAAGCAAAATGAGGCAACATTTTTATGGTATTCTCCAAACGAAACAAGTATCTATGTTTCCGGTCGTTGGGAGACATAATGAAGTGCAAACAAATATTCTGATGAGCAAATACTTCTCAAATCAGGCTGAAATTGTAAATAAACAAAAACACCGTGCTGAACCTGAGAATCAAGAAAGTGCAAGTAAACGTAATGCATACATGAAAACGTACATGCAAAAAAGGCGTTCGGATGAAAGTATGAGAGAAAAAGAACGTTTATCAGATAGAGAGTTTCGTAGAAAAAGGCGGAGTGATAGTGAGATCAAAACAAAAGAACAAGAATGGAATACTGTTGTACGAAGGAAAACTAGACGCATTCCCGAAAAAAGGAATGATGAACAAGTTAGGGATACGTCATCACACAGATTAATAAGAAGCAACAAGAAAAGGCGAGAAGAAGAACAACAAAGAAATACAGCCGCTCATAGAGTAACGAGGAGCAACAAGGAAAGGCGTGAACAAGAACAGAAAAGAGATACAGCATCTCATCGATTGACGAGAAGCGACAAGGAGCGGCGAGAAGAAGAACAAACAAGGAATACAGCCGCTCATAGAGTAACGAGGAGCAAAAAAGAAAGGCGTGAACAAGAACAAAAAAGAGATACAGCATCTCATCGATTGACGAGAAGCGACAAGAAGCGGCGAGAAGAAGAACAAACAAGGAATACAGCCGCTCATAGAGTAACGAGGAGCATAAAGGAAAGGCGTGAACAAGAACAGATAAGAGATACAGCATCTCATCGATTGACGAGAAGCGACAAGGAGCGGCGAGAACAAGAACAAACAAGGAATACAGCCGCTCATAAAGTAACAAGAAGCAATAAGGAAAGGCGTGAACATGAACAGATAAGAAATACAGCTTCTCATCGATTGACGAGAAGCGACAAGGCGCGGCGAGAAGAAGAACAAACAAGGAATTCAGCCGCTCATAGAGTAACAAGAAGCAATAAAGAAAGGCGTGGGGAAGAACAGATAAGAAATACAGCTTCTCATCGATTAACCAGAAGTGACAAAGAAAGAAAGGAAAAAGAACAAGTAACGAACACATTGCTTCATAGAGAAACGAGAAAAAGTAAAGAAAGAAAGGAAAAGGAGCAAGTAAGAAATACCACAGCACGAAAAAAGATAAGAAGCGATAATGAGAGAAGAGCAAAAGAACAAGTAAAAAATAGTGAGGCACATCGGACGCGTAGGAGTGATCCGATCAAAAGGAAACAGGAACAAGAGCAGAACACGCAAACAAAACGGCGACGGTCTAAGAGTTTGACCACAGCATCCTATGTACAAACTTTCAAAGACGATGTGGCAAAAGGTCCCACATTTGAGTGTTCAAGTTGCTCTCAGCTTTTCTACCAACACAACGTACTACAAGTTCTGTCTTTGCAAAAAAGCAAGGAGGTTGCGTTTAATTATTTGAACACCCTCAAAACAACCGAATCGTCTAGCGTTTGCAGAACATGTCTAGTCTATTTGCAAAAAGAAAAAGTCCCACCGATGTCAAAAGCTAACAAGATGACATTTCCTGTTGTTCCCTCTGGGCTCGAAAATTTAAAGCAGATGGAGTGGAGATTACTCTCACCTAGAATTCCTTTCATGAAAATTTATGCTGCACCAAGAGGTGGCCAGTATAAAATCAAAGGCAATGTTGTTAATGTTCCAGCAGATATAATATCCACAGTTAATACTCTGCCACGTCTACCTAATGAAACTGACACAATACGAATAAACCTTAAGAGGAACTTGAAATACAAGAACACAGTTATGTCAGAAAACATTAGACCTGCTTCATTATTTCACGCTGCGCATGTTCTCTCCCAACAATCTTTCTTCATGCAGCTTGGCATAAAGTATTCTGCGCAGAGATGTGAAGAATTCCGTGGGGGTAAGTTTAAGGCTATTAAATTGATATCCATTGACGTTTTTCTACATTTAATTAGATTTAATTTTTGTCTCAGTTAGTTTAGTAGATATGCAAAGAGTTGAGTGCCTAGTGTGGTCAAAATACGCAAAGTGTATGTAAATTTGATTCGTAAATATTCATTTTTCTTTTTCCTTATCCAGTGTCCAATCTTGATGGCCTGATTGAGCAACCTGATCAGCAAGGCACACATCGAGAGCATGAAGAATGTAATCTTGATGCTGACTCAGGTAAATATACTTTCATTTATTTATGGCATAATGTTAATTAATGAGTTTCAGCATTTAAAGTAGCTTCAAACTGTCATGATATGGGACGGTCTCATCACCAGAGCGCGTTGACAGAATGAAACGAGTTTTGACTAGATCCTTAAACGCTCAGTAAAAGTGTTTGTTTTGTAATCATTTTTTTTCTCTATTGATTTACTCTCAAATGTTGATGTTTTGATAGGGCACCCTAAGCAACAGGATACTCATCAAGGAAATGAAAATGATCTTAATGCAGATTCAGGTATTTTTCATACATATTTTATATATTGAGTTCAATGAAGATTATCGATAGTTTTTTTAAAACGTTTTTGAAGTCAATTAAAAATATGCGAACATAATTTTCATTTAAAGTGTTCTCCTTTAGTAGTTTTATTAATGCTTTGCTTTAAAGTATAAGAGTTTTATAATAGTATGTCAAGTGCTAATCAGTATTCTAAATTGGTTGTTTATTTAGGTCACGGACAATCAAGTGCATCGAAAGGATGTAATAGAGAAAAAATGACTGAATGCCATGATGGTGATTGCAGTGATGGTTGGAGTGAGGATGAAAATGATGATGTAGTCCCAGGTATGATGGACACGATGCTAACGTCGCCTGATTTCATTGAAGATTCGCATAGAGATCTCGTGTTCAACGTTGCACCAGGACAAAATAGCTCCCCGTTAAGTGTCTTCAAAGACAAGTATTCGGAAGAATTATGTTTCCCTAATATTTATATGGGAAATCGCAGACCCGAGAATACAGAAAGAACAGTACCAGTATATTATAGCGATATATGTAAAAGTGAGTTGCGGCATTCAGATAGGCGGGCTGCTATGTGTGTCGACAATTTATTTTTCAAAGCCAAGAAGCTACAAATGAAACGTGTGTTAGATCAAATACAAATCGCAATGAGAAAATGTAAAAAAAGGGAGCAGTACTGAATGCTGGGATTTGTAGGGATGCGAATCAACTGACCAAATACATTCATCAAGATGTAGCTTACAAGGTGCTACAAGCAGTAAGAGGTTCACCGCCCTACTTCCAAAGAGTAAGTAAGGATTTGTATGCAATGATTCGTAGCTTAGGGCCTGCAACATTTTTCGCCAGTTTTTCTGCGGCTGAAACGAAATGGAATCATCTTCTTCGAATTCTCGGAAGGATAGTGGACAAGACAGATTACACAGAAAATGAGCTAGATGATATGTCCTGGAAGGAAAAAAGTCGGCTAATTCAAGCAGATCCCGTTACATGTGCGCGGCATTTCGATCATCACGTGCAGTGCTTGTTTAGACTTTTGAAAGTCTCGAATGTTCTTGGGGAGATGACAGATTTTTTTTACCGAGTTGAATTTCAGCATAGAGGAAGGTAAAAAAGTTCATTGAGTTCTTAATTCAGAATTTTTATATGTAAAGATCAATTCGTGTTTTATGAAATTATTATGCTTCAATTTCAATGTCATTTAATATTCTACTACATCAATATCATGGCATTCTTAACGCATTCTGTGTTTATGTATATTGTCCTTTAAGTTTGATCACACAAACCATATATATATATATATACACGAATAAATGTATTACCTTAAAATTGATTTATTATACATTTCAGTCCGCATATTCATTGCCTCCTATGGATCAAAGACACGCCAAAATTTGATTTGGATAGCGATGAAGAGATTTCCGAATTTATCGACAAGTTTGTGACATGCCGATATCCTGATGAAGACGTAGAACCTGAGTTGTTTCAACTTGTTCAATACCAGACCCATATGCACTCACACACCTGCAAAAAGAATAGGCAGAAAATTTGCAGATTTTCATTCCCTCAGCCTCCAATGCTTAAGACACAGATTCTTCGACCTTTGGAATGCACCGACGAAGTGAAAAAGTTCAAAGTTAAGTGGGAAGAGATTTATAAATATCTGAATGATTCAAAGCTTGGTCTGGATATAACATATGAACAAATGTTGCAGGAGCTAAAGCTTTCAGAAGACGAATATTTAAAAGCGGTTCAAGCATCAATTAAAGGTCCCACGATATTTCTGAAGCGCAAACCAGACGAGATCAGAATTAATCCGTACAATGAGCATCTTCTATTAGCAACACGAGCTAATATGGACGTCCAGTATATATTAGACGTTTACGCTTGTGCAACATATGTTGCAGCTTATGCAACCAAGTCGCAACGTGGACTCAGTCAGATACTGCGTGTTGCAAGCGACGAAGCGGTTTCCGGAAATAATACGATCCCTGAGCAGCTGCGTCATGTGGGAAATAAATTTTTGAATGGAGTTGAAATGAGCGCCCAAGAAGCTGCATATGTAATTTTACAGTTGCCTTTCAAACGAGCTTCACGACAGGTAATATTTTAAAAATCGGATTATCGAGATCTTCATGCATAAACGTTTGATAACTAGTAAACATTTATTCTTTTAAAAAAGTAACCATTACCATATCAAATAGAAAGAACCAAAAGCATGTTTTATTGAAGCATACTATGTTTGTTTTAGTTTTGTTAATAATATGGGGTTAAGAGGGGTGTTTATGAACTACATTTATTATGAATTACATTTACTAAATCTTTTGGAACAGGTATTGTTTGTAAACACAAGCCTTCCTGACGACCGAGTCGTATTAGTTAAACCAAAGCATATACTAGACCAAATGGAGGACGACGATGAGGACATTGAAATGAGTTCTCTTTTCAAGAAGTATCAAAACCGACCGAAATCGCTTGAATGTATGACTTTGGCAGAGTTCGCATCCTGGTATAATTGGGCAAACAGTTCAGGTACAAGAAGATCTATGAAAGTTTCAAATGATGGTCTTATTCCTGAAGATCATGATAAAGACGATGAGGCTGACGAATTGCCTGAATGCGAAAGCGTACAAAAACCTAAACGCGTTGCCTACTCTAGGCGCAAGGTAATTTATTTTGTTGTTATTAAACATATCTTTGTTGCTTCACACTGTACACTTTTTTAAAACTTAAGTTGAAATTGACAATTGAATTATAATAACCACTTATTTATGATTTTAAAAAAATCACTAAATATAATGAAGATAATATATACAAAGGGAATTAATGACCTTTTTCAGCATAAATGTTTAGTAATACAGTTTCTTTTTTATTTTTCAGACCCCAAGAATACTTCGCACTTGTCACTTTGACCGCAGAGTGGATCCTGAGAAGTATTTCCATGAAATGTTGGTACTTTACCATCCATGGCGCCAAGAAGAAAAGGATCTCACAGGAAAGGATGGTACATACAGCTCACGCTACAATGAGTTAGAGAAATCTGTTTTAGAAGAAAAACAGAAATATGATCCTCATTCGGAAGAATTAGAACGAGCAATGGAATTACTAGCCACGTTAGGAGAAGAGGAAGACCTTCTTATGACCCAGGAAGGGTTGCGCGACAGATGTGATGAAGAGCTTAATCGTCCAATTGTGAAGCGGTTGCAAACAAATGTGCACAATGATTATGATATTGGCCGAGATTTAGGACTTAAGACGGTAGAAGAAAGTTGTATCTTGGCTAATAAAGAGATTTCCGACAAGGAGTTCAAATCAGGTATACAGTCTTTGAATAAAAGGCAAAAGGAGTTTCTCTTCACAGTTCTTCACCATGCAAAAACACAAAGAAATCCATTGCGTGTATTTCTGTCAGGTGGAGCAGGCGTGGGTAAGACACATGTCACAAAGCTTTTATACCAAGCTTTGTTGAAATATTTGAACAAGAAAGCGGGCGAAGATCCAGAAAAACCTAGAATCCTCCTAATGGCACCAACTGGACAAGCGGCCTACCTTATGAAAGGAAATACCATCCACTCTGCTCTTAAGGTTCCTGTAAGCCAAAATATGAAGTACAGACCACTAGATTCGAGCTCCTTAAATACATTGAGAATTAACTTCCAAGAAATTCGATATGTGTTTATCGATGAAGTTTCAATGGTAGGCTCCAATTTGTTCAATTATGTCAACAAGAGACTACAAGAAATAACGGGGAGCGGCGAAGTATTTGGGAACCTCTCAGTTATTTGCATTGGTGATCTGTTTCAATTGAGGCCAGTAGGAGATAGTTTTATTTTCAAGAACAGCTCAAACGGACTCTTGCCACTTGCAACCAACTTGTGGCAGAGTAATTTCAGCCTCTTTGAATTGACCGAGATCATGCGTCAAAGAGAGTGCAAAGCGTTTGCTGAATTACTTAACCGAATGAGAGAAGGAATGCACACAAAAGAAGATACTGATCTACTACATTCAAGGAATGATGTCAATGTGCCAAAAGACAGCTTATCGGATCACCTACATCTTTTTATTACTAACAGCTTAGTAAATGCACACAACACTATGAGGTTTGAAAAGTGGAATGAATGCAAAAAGCAGATACATGCAATAGATTCTGTTATTTCTGATGCATCATCCGTGCTCCAACAAGTCCTTCTTGACAGAATTCCTGATGATCCGACAAAAACTATGCAATTGCAAACAGTGCTTCACATAGCTTGTGGCCTTAAGTATGAGATTTGTGCAAATGTAAATGTAGCCGATGGGTTAACCAATGGTGCGAAGTGCATTGTTAAACGACTCGATATCACCGATACTAAGGCCTCCGGAATAGTTTGGGTTGAGTTCCTAGATGTCGATATCGCAAGACAAACCAGAGAGGTAAATAAACACCTGTATTACAACGGAATAGACGCAAAATGGACTCCGGTAGCACCCATAAGTCGATCGTTCCATTTGGGGAAGAATGCAGAGATTCTCAGAACTCAGTTTCCTATGAGGCTAGCAGAAGCAAAGACCGTCCACAGATGTCAAGGCGACAGTTTGTCTAATGTGGTCGTCAATTTCACAGGGCGTGCACAACCCCAGCTCCACTATGTAGCAATAAGCCGGGTAACAAGTATTGATGGCCTTCACTTGAGTAATTTCAAGCCTGAAAAGATAAATGTTCACGCTCAGGTGAAGGAAGAAATGGAGAGACTGCGTCAACATCATCGGTTTACTACAATGCGGATGCCTTATGACTTTGGCCAGATTAAAGTCGGTTACGTCAATGCGCAGTCTCTACACGGCCATATGAACGACATCAAAACCGATGAGCGATTTAATGCCATGGATGTTCTGTTTTGTTCTGAGACCAGATTGACAACAAATGACAATACTAGTGATATCAATATTCCTGGCTTCCAATGTTGTCGACATGATGCGCTCTTCTCCACTTCTTGTCGCCCGTTTCATGGCATGTGCGTTTTTCATAGGTTTTCAACATCTGCCATTCATAAGGAAGTCATAAATGATGTCGAATTTATGGTATTGAACTACAATACTTTTGAAAAATCGATTAATTTCGTAGGCGTGTACAAACCACCTCGTGTTACTATATCTCGCCTTGAAAAAGCCCTGATGGATATATCGAACAAATACTCATTATCGTCATGTGTGTTCTTGGGTGACTTCAATATCGACATTCTTAGCGGTAGTCAATCCAGTAGGCGTCTTGTGTCGTTTTTCGAAAAGCGGAGTTACCGATGTGTACTGAATCAGCCAACCACTGATGAACAAACTTGCATCGACCATGTGTATTCAAACATGGAAATAGTGCATACAGGAGTGATCGAAACACATTTTTCATACCATAAAGGTGTTTTTTGTATTGTGGATGCATGAGCTCATTGTTGCCGTTCAGCATAGCCATTTGCTCCTCCTAAGTACTTTGAATGTATATTAAATTTCATCGTACAATCAAGCAACGCATAAGACATTTTACCATGTATATGTATTTACAATTTTTGAAATATAATCTTAAGAACTTTGTCGCGCTTGTTGCAGGCGGCTCTCAGTGCGCTGTGTCCTGGCGAGTAAGGCTGGTACTTAGGGTGATATTTCATTGATTTATTTGGTAATATATTTTATTTAATAAAATATTGATTGTTTAAATATGAACAAATCTTCTTTTTGCATTTGAAAATGTGTAAAATGGCAAATTTATTTTGTTTTTCTGTCGTTGTGACTATTCAAGATTCACTAATAAGACACTAATCCTGTAAATGTATTCACAGTTTTTGAAATATTTGAATAGTTCTTGCTGTTATAGTTTTTCCACAGTGTAAAAAAAATGTGAAATATGTTCCTTATAAATGTATGCTGCTCGTGGCTAATTCTATCTATATTTGTTTTCGAAATGTGATAAAGACTTTTTTCCAAATTGTAAAATTTTAAACGAAAAGTTTGATGATTAGATGTGTTACCTTTTTCTGATAAAATAAATAATACATTAATCATTATTTAATGAAAAAACTATTTAGCGAATCTTTTCTAAACGTCAATGTACATTAGATCTACCTCATATAAATAAACTACACTTTTATTAATACATTAGGTCTTGACCTATTTCTAAACGAATATGAATGTTACCTTTTAAATATATTACACATTTTTGAAGTATAATCCTAAGAACTTGTCGCGCTTGTTGCAGGCGGCTCTCAGTGCGCTGTGTCTTGGCGAGTAAAGCTTGTACTTAGGTTGATATTTCATTGATTTCTTTTGTAAAAATAATGATTGTTTGTATATGAAAAGGAAATCCTGTTAATCTTAGAATGTTGTATAAGGTTCATGATGATTATGACTTTCTGTCGCTTTGCCTTGGCGACTAAATGTATATATAGTATATATTTAATTATT
>LQRL01122197.1:0-10766 GCA_001703475.1 Hydroides elegans
ACACAAGATACAGAATGAAATAAGCTATAACTCAGGATATATATTCTGTGAATATCCTTCAACACTAATAAGCATTACTACCAATACACAGTGTTTTACACCTGGTACATAATCATTTAACTATATTGAGCACTTCCGGCTAGAGAGAATGTTGAGGGCGCACTCACGATGCCGGGCGGGAGGAGTGGCCGCTCGCACACGTGCAGCAGGGCGACGCCGGGCAGAGGCAGGCCAAGCACAAAGACGGGCTGCGACCAGGCGTAGTCCGCCGGCCCCGCCACGCGAACAGGCTCCTAGAGGGGAAAAAGGGCTATAAGACAGGTTGCATTGTCAATATACGGAGATATGAAATATATGGGTAACTCAAACACACTTTCTCCAAGTTGATTAAGTCGGGTCCGCCACTGATTACTTTGAAAACAAAACAACATTGTTTATCATTATCAATATTCTATTGAGATTTACATCATCCTACGTCTAATGCTATTAAAACGCAAGTCACCTCATTGTCACGCATTTGCTGAAGTAAATTCGTATCAGGTGTATGAGGACGGCCCCCTTTTACCCACACCGAATAAGGGTTGCCCTTACTGTTATCCAGTTGATACACTACGTATCGGCAGTCTGAAAACAAGATCGAATGATCGTTAAACGATTTAAGTATGTTACATAAAGAAAATATAAGTAAGTCTTCATTTTCATAAAATGATTTCGCATGTTAAAACAATTATTCTTCTGACACATTTACTTGAAGTATTTCAAAATAAGTAAAACTCAATTTATAGTCACACAGAATGTTTATACGAAGGCGGTTTTGTCTCGTCAACTGTGACAAATAATTAGGAAGGATATTTGTTTCACCTGTACAGTTAATGTGTTTCACATGAACAGCAACAGTTGAAATGCCTGTTAGATTGTTTGAATCCATACTGTTGTATAAAATAGCACTCCATTGGTTGCTGCAATACACACGAAATTCAATATCATCAAAAAATGCAAAATATTAAACTCTCAAAAACCACAGTTTGTGAAAAAAGAATTTATACGTTTACAATTAAGATACAAAATTGGTCCATATAAGATTATGGTTTTTGTTCCTTATTTGCGATATATCCAATCGATTTTTAAAATTACAACCGAAAAAAAATATATATTGGATTATAGCCTACCTGTCTCTTGAATCGGCACGATCACTTTGATGACTAGATGCTATGCAGCCTATCGTCGATGCTTCGCCTTAAAAGAAAAAAGTATCATTTGTTTTTACCATTGTGCCTATATTTACCCACATCTATAGATCATTGCATACCAATATATCAAACGCTTATTTCTTAGTTAAGGATTACAGGGCTCGACAAATGCGAAAATTCACAGTCGCGACCGACGTGATTTCACAGTCGCCAAACCAGATTTCACAGTCGCCAGATTTTTTTGTCATAAAAAAAAACATAAAAAAACGAATTTTCACCTTTTTGGTGTGACATTATTTCCCTTAAAATTTGAAGAGCTTGGGTGCACCACACGTATGCACCTCGGAAGTGTAGCTTTGGTGTAGGTTATATGAAAATGCAAGATACATGTTGTTTATAATGCAAAATTGACAAAAAAAGTCAGATATCATATCTAAAAATGACAGAAAGCAGGGCTGCATCTACCCTGCTGGATTGCGGGATTCCCGCAGTTTGAGAAAAAATCCCACAGTTTTCAGAAAAAGATGCGGGATTTTTCCCGCAGCTTTTGAGAAAATCCCGCACTTTTTCAAATCTAGTGCGAGATTTCAAAAAAAATTCTCGATTGAAATCACTGAAAAGAAGTTTGATTGATCAGAGGCACTTCAATAAGCTCTCTGCGGGCTCGAGAGTTTTAAGAATTGGCCCACTGAATTGTGGCAAGCATGTCTGATTTTCGTAAAAAGCGACTAAGCTATCCTTTTTAGACTAGCCGATATTACCGGGCCTGCCTAGTATCGTCGGTTTGTCTGTCCAAATGTTATCTAATGGGATTTGTTTATCAAACCCAGGAAACAAATTCGCTCGTATATTAGAGCTATGTTCTTTAAAATTTGGCGCGCGCCTTCGGCGTTCGGATATTAACTGACTTAACTCATAGTTTGGCATGAAGTACCCGTTTTGTTTAGGCCAGTTTCAATCATTATCTTGGTGTAGGGGAAAAATCAGGTATTTCGAAACTGACTGCTTATAACAAGGGATTGTTCATTGCAAATATACCATATTCAATAAAAGCAGGAAAAAATATATTCATCAAAATTATTGTCGTTAAGGTCAAATTGGTAATCCGCACAAAAATTCCAAAATCCCGCAGTTTTCCGAGTATGGTGCGGGCGGGAAATCGCCCACTTTTTCAAATTTGCAGATACAGCCCTGAGATAGAGAAATGCCATGCATGGGTCAGACAAGATGTTTCTCCCGTCCTATAACCTTTTGGTCACCATTCATAAAAAAAGCACAAAAACAGTATTACAAAAAAATAGAGGAAAATATCACAGTCGCCAATTTGGCGACCGACTTTTTTTCACAGTCGCCAAAGCCAAATTCATTAGGTCGCCAATGTCGAGCCCTGGGATTAACATAAAACAACTTATATTTCTGAATGTACTTACCTAGCTCAATTTTGAATATTCAGACACCAAATATGGAAATCAAAGTAGTGATTGAAAGGAACATGCAAGCAAATAAGTGAATGTTACAGCGAAGGAGGCGGTGCCTTGTTTGATATGGAAATCAAAGTGGTGTTTGAAAGGTACACCCAAATAAAAGGATGTTAGAGTTGGCGAAGGAGGTGGTGTCTTGTTTGCTCGCACCTGATTGGTGGACGAGCACCTGCGTCTCGCCAAGCATCGCGAGCAGCGCCATGACGGTGTAGGCGGGCTTACGGATGAAGTGCACGTGGGGCGGGGCGGTGGTGTTGATCTGGAAGCGAGCGAGCAGGGTACGCTGCGTGAAGAAATGGGGTTGGTAGCTCAGGAATCCATTGTCATTGCTCAAAAGTCTCATGTTCAAGCCCCCGCCTTCACGCCTCACTATCCATCTATTCTGGTGCTCAATAATTATCTAAAAGTATATATTAATATTCATATACACAATAAACACAAATGATCGTTTACAAAATTGAATAAACATTCCCATTATATAAATGCGATAAATACTTATACAACATCCTTCCAATCTTGCTTGATAAAATGAAAAACTTAAATATTGTATCATCAAACGAGCCGACATTAGATAAGTTGATTGTGGCAATATTGAATTATGCGGCGCAAAGTAGGATCAAACTGAGTGAAAAGAGAGGCGATGCTGACCTTGACTATCATGGCGGCATAAGTGGCATCTGCTCGCCACCATTTACTCGCGCTCCATGTCACCAGCGGATCCGCTTCACTGCACACACACAATGTATAGTATCGTTTAGCATTAGTACCGTATTCTCTCTAGAAAACGCCCATTTGTAATCGCCCCCTATTTTCACAAATTATGCCACAAACAACTTTGCATATAAGAAGTTAAAGCAGGTCTTTCTGGTGTCGCTTGAAAAAATATTGATACACATGCATATGCTTGTATGATTCTTTCTTATAGCAAAAGATATTACCCTCGCAATAGATTATGATATATTTTCTTTGATAAATTTAAACACAACCAATATCAAAATTAGTCCTACTCATTATAAATAGGAATATCTCGCAGTTCTGGTAAATATTTCACAAGCTGCTTGTAAAATTCGCTTTCCTTTTCAAGGATGGAGACCGTGTTGTCGGGCTCCGCTCCCTGTAAAAAAAAACAGTAAAACATTCATTTCATAATATTAATATTCTCCGTTATAAAATGCCCGATTAATGTGATTAAAACCACTAATGAGTCGCGTTTTTTTCTCAATAAATTGTATCCAAGCTTATGGGTAATATTTAGTACGAGCATTAATATTGTGCGCGGCGATTTTTATATTTCTTTAAACATGCCTAAAATTGCCTAGAAATCAGTGTACAACGCCTTTAAGCAGAAGAAAATATTGTTTACCTTTTTATGAATTGATATGAAGTCGAGGGTGGGCCTGATAGCAGGGTCGAAGTAGTTGGTGCCCCTGGCGGTGTGGTTGAGCAGGGCCCAGCAGAAGGCATTCGGGTCATAAGCCCTGCACTCGCCGCCCGGGCCACCCAAGCGGAGAGACGGCGCCGCTCTAAGCAGTGCGTCCGCCACGCCGTCGTAGTAGTTCAGGAACCCTGCAACCATAGCAGCACGCATTAAGTGTATGCATGAATTAGTCTCAAATTACATTATAATCATCCATTATCTTTATATGTTTGATTATATTCTACCAAACCATTGCAATATACTTGATGGCTTTGATAGTCTTTGGGAATAAAATATAAGGATCTAAAATGCCAGACGGGTAGACAGACAAATGTTCTTATAACACGAAGACGTTAAGTGGATACAGACCACTCCATTACATTCATATAGATCTCAGATACATGGTGTAACTACACATGTAATTATGTGAAGGTCTCCGCCCGAATTCTATTTGTAAGGATCTTGATAATTTGTCTGTTTAATACTTTTTTATAGCTACCTTTTACAGTGAAATTCAGACCATCAAAGTGATGAGAAGAAGGTTCATTCCACGATTCGAAGTTCCATTCCTGTAGATAACTTAAACCATATTTATCTGAAACAAAAATTTGGTTTCATGGTCAACACAGAGTTGCAATATATATACATATTCTTTGTAACAAGTCTGTGCATAAACAGAATGCCACATCTTGAACTACTCTACAATATCATAAGTGTTATGTTTTTAAAATTGTGATGGTATGGTTACAAAAGGAGATCACTATTCCGCCACGTACTATTTTTTTCTTGATTTCCATATAAAGCAGTATTTTAACGTTGTCATCACGACAATTCATAAAACAAATGATTCGTCATATAGAACTTAAGTATAAAAAAGGTTATCTAAACAACCTTATCTATATTCTTTTTCAATTCAACTAGAATTCTAATGAAACAAATACTATTCTCTATGGAAGAAGTAGAATTTCAATATAAAATCGTGATTCCATTAATTAAGGAAAAATGAACAAACTAAAACATGATGATAAGGCATTCTTTCCCCTCATTTTTATAATGAAAATGTCGTTTGTTTACAAACGTTGAGTGACTGCACAACCTTCGATTAGCTTCGCAAGCCATTGCTCAATATTCCATAAAAAATAAAGTATTAGCATAATATGTATCTATCACATGCTAGTTTGTATGATCACTTTGGTTAAAAAATGCTTTAGTAAACCCAGCATATGATGAAACCTGTGCATTACGATAAATTACCTTCTTAGCTTTTTCTCTATCCTTGTGGCCACAGTCTACCTGGCATTAGCATGTAAAATGGGCTTCAGTGCAAAACCTGGCTAGTAAGAAACAGTACTAGTTCCTTCAAATTTATTACAAAGGAAGTGTTTATAAAGCACGAGCAGGCCTTAACTGTCCCAAAATGTAGCGTGTTATGATACTTTGGGGTTGTTTTCTAAATAAAAAACTAAAAACATTTACCGAGGTAACGATGTGCCACTTTATGTATTAAATTTCTCCATTCGTGTATCTGTATTTCATCCTCAAAATCAGTAAAGCGTTTCCCAGGATTACCCATCATTTCAAAACCGGGATGTAGACCATTTTGCCAAAGAATATCGATAGTTTTATCCAAAAACTCGAAATTGTAGTCACTTGAGTAGGTCGATCTGCAAAATGAAAAAGGTCCCTGTCCCTAATTAAATATATTCCGAATTAAATCATACATAAAATCATCTTTAAAGTTTATAATTTAGGAAATGCTCGCCGTCCTTGTGTTGTAATATGTAAAAGAAATAGTTCAAATTGAATAACTGAAAATTATCCTGTTATATGATGGGGCTCAAGGATATTATCATACCCTTTATAATTACAATTAATATGTGTTTTTTGTGAAGGTCTATGTGAAGGCCTATTTGAATTACACTCACTTAGATAGTTTGATGGTGTTCAGCAGCCAGTGTATGCGCACTTGTCGGATGGCCGAATGAGAAAGCGCTCCTATGAAGGCCAGATTGTGAACCATGTCTGTGCCAAGAAACCATTTTTCCGCTTCCTCATGAGGCAATGGAGGGCTGTGGAAATAAATCCGAACTTTGTACATAATCAATTTCTTTCCAGAAAAGGACATGCAAAAAATCATTTTTAATTGTTTTCATATTTTGGTAAAATGTACCGTTTTTTTCTGCTCTATGTTAGGTTTGCACTTGGAGTTTTTGTTTTACAAAGCGCTATATAAATCATAATATATTCAATGTTGTCTAATCCATCAAAGTATTTCTAATCAAAATAGTAGAATGTATTGTACAATTTCATAATGTTATAAAAATTTATGTAAACATTGTTCGTGTAAAGATTATTATTATTGTTTTTCGTTTAGTTATTTATTGTACCTATGTTCAATGAAATATTGAATAATCATTTACTAATTGAAATGTATATACTTATATTTTATGTAATATTGGACATAAACGTTTACTTAAATTGTTTTCTAATCATCAAAGTGATAATTAAATACATTTTCGCCTTGTATTATCTAAGATAAACATATCAAGCTTTATTTTTTATTTAAAATGTGTTACGGCCATTGAAACTGATTTTGTTTAATATTTCTTGATATTGTATTCATAACTCATGCTTCATGAACAACAAAACTGAATAAAACGGATTGAATTGTTATAACATTTGTTAATTTTGGGATTGAATTGAATCAAATAATATGTTATATTTCTTCAACAAGGCAATGTCAATCCACGAATCAAAGAGGTAAAAAAGAGGAGTAAATATAGATTCGATACGAGTATATGTGCGTAATAAATAGGGAAGTAAACAATCTTATTAATACAGACATGATTTTGAATTTACTTATGGTTGAATTCGTAACTTTATCTAAGACAGAAGCTCTGATTTTCTAGCTTTATAAATGAACCCTACGAGTATAATTGGGCATGACATTCGATTTACGATAACGGAAAATAAGTAAAAAGTTTAAAATCTCACATATCAATGTTATTTCTATAAACGTTATCATGTATTCAAGAAATCATATCCTGTTGATAATATGACAAAGTAGCATATTTACCGTAATTTTCCGCGTATAATACGCACCCGCGTATAATACGCACCCCGACTTTTGGCCTCAAAATGCCAAAATATTCATATTTCCACGTATAATACGCACCCCGAGTTTGGAAATATTTTTGCTTTATATTTAGCTTTAACTTCAGTTTTGAACATATGAAATATACCTGCCAATATATTTAAAAGATCCTAGAACCGGTTTGCAAATATTTTAGAGACTTTTTTATGTTCAATATATTGTATGGCCTATATGACCTTTATGTTCAATATATTGTACGGTTTATATTGTTATCACCATATACGCAAATGATAACATTATATATTATACAAGAAAAATCCGATAGGAAAATAATCATATGCGATGTGTCCGCGTATAATACGCACCCCGACTTTAGGCCTGATTTTCGAAGAAAAAAATGCGTATTATACGCGGAAAATTACGGTATTTTGATTTACCGTTTAAGTGAAGCCCTCATATTTGAGTATTATCGAACTTTGACCGAAGAAGGTCCTGAGTATTCTACTGTCCGGGTTTACCCTGCTCTTTTGGATAAGACAGTGAAGGGCCTTTAACGTGCCAAGGATAGGACCCGCACATGGCACCTCCAGCTTTCCGTCCCATGCGAATGACATCATACCCCTACAAGGGGAGCGATAATAAAAATGACACTAGATATGGAAATGGAACAAATGTAAACCTTAATTTCTTCCACTTTTTGGCCATTGTTTTTTCGTTCATAATATAGCACATTTGTATATTAATATTATGTCGAAATATAAAGTTTGAATATGAAGTAGAAGTTGTAAAATATGAACTTTGAAAGTTGTTCCATTTCCATATCCAGTCAAAAATACATATAGCTTCCCTTGTAGGCGAGGGGTCTGTTATGACTCAACCAGTCAATCAATAGCGCCTCAAGTGGGGCTTGAACCAGGTACCTCCTAAATACTGGCCGGGCGCCTATATCCACGGCACAACGATCTCGCATCATATGTTTTACCTAACGAATTATTTTCATTAACCACCGAGAAATGGAAAGTGTCCGATTCATGCTGGTACCTTCGTATGCACATGTTTTCAAATTTCTTAACCTGTTGCCTGAATACAAATATAGTGTATATCTAACCCATTACAAAATTACTCTGGTTGCCTTTATAAATAAATTTTATCTTATCTCATCTGATCCTATAATACTCACCAAAAACCAGTGTTTTGCCAAAATTTTGAAATATTTGATATCGATTGGTTGAAATATATTGCTATCTCATTTAGTGTTTGGTTACTACTTGATGTTTTATTACTGAGGTAAATGTAACTTTTTCTCAAGTCATGATTTAAAAAGCTGTCGATTTCGTTAATTTGACAAATCACACAACAAACTGTGAACGTTTTAAGTAAACTGAATCCCATTTTTACGTTCAAAACACTGATCACATGATGTAAAATATAACGTGACACTGCTACTGCATTCATTTGATGTGTAACTTAACTTTGATATGATCAATTCTAGAGATACGGATCTTTTTTACCATTCAGTCACATAGTATCAGTAATGGTTACAAAAACTTTCAAACAGAATAGTGTATCCAGCATGATTATATGCAACTTCTTACGGGGACACCGTTCTTTATCGGAAGGGTTAGCGCAATCGTATACCTCCCGCGAATAGATCGTCCCCAAACGAATGTAATATTAGTCTCGTTTTCATTTCAAAACATAAACAGAAGAATTTTTTTCAAACTTTTTTTCAAAGCTGTTTTAAAACAATTCTGAGCACAGTTAATCATTGCAATATAACCACTGTCTTATGGATCGTCCACGGGAATGGTCTGATGATCAGACCATGAATGTCTTATTTTCTCCATTTCGTGAACGCCGCGTTAACCAAGCTTCTTGGGACAAGAAAATGAAGTTCTGGATCGCACAAATAATAAAGCTTTGTCAGATGAACAATAAGATATGTTTGAAATCAAAAGAGCTTCCGAAACTATTCGAAAGGAATGGAAAATGTCCTTTATGTCTTTCGGATGTTCTTGATGAGATGTTAAGGTGATTTTCTTTTGAATCTCGTACAAGAAGCCCTGAGTATTACAAGGGCAGGAAACCAATCTCGGAAGAAAATCTTGCTTTTTTTCAATATTTTTTTAACAAAATAATGTCAACAAACAAATGAAACGGCAAATAGATGAGGGATAAATATTATATCATAATATGTGAAACATGAATGAGGAAAGTTAATCTTTAATGAGTACAGACACCTTTTTAAAAATCACTTCCTGGTTCAATTCGTACGTCAGAGTCTGAAAGAAGCTCTGATTGGTCATTTTGTAAACAAACCATATTGTCGCCCACTAAGTAAGTGATAACAAAGAGCGCAAATATCATGTTATAAAATGTTATTTCCTATACATATTAGCAGCTATTAATGAAACTACATCTAGTGAATATATGGAAGAAGTGTCATATTTGTCACTCAGCGATAAATACGTTTTTCATCACTTTGCGAGAAAAAGGTTCTTTCCGACTCAGGGCGCTACCCTTGTAAAGTAAGGCCAAATATCCATCGATCAACACCTAAAGACCGGAACCTCGTATGCTATAATTTTCAGACTGCTATTATATGGGTTCATTGATCGTAAATTTGGAGGCTTTGCATTAATATAAAAGAATCAATGGTTATCGTGTATTGGCTTACCTGTGGCCATAAATCAACATAATAAATTAAAATTAGACACTTGTGTTCAAAATAGGTAGCTTGTGGTTAAGTTATATTCAAGTTTACATATCGCACTCCCTATGCTTAGTTACACATTGGCAGTTGTTAGACCGAAATCCAAATGTTATATAGATGTTATGTAACCTATATATGTCAGATATTTGTCCGTTCGATTACTTAAAACGTTCCTTGTATATATTATATACAGTAGACCCCACTTATCTCGAACTCGGATATCTCGAACCCCCGCTTATCTCGAACAAATCTCCTGGTCCCGACGAATTTTACTTAGATAAGTCTTATAACCCTCGCTTATCTCGAATTATTTTTATCTCGAACTCATTTTGACTCCAATAATTTTCCCAGTTTTGCATTTAAACCCACTTATTCTATTCAGTATGTTTGTGTTAAACATCACAAAATATCAATGGAAAGTAAGTCCTTTCATGCAGCTCATGGTTATTGACTAGCGTTCAAAATGCAGCACCATTGACTCCGGTTGATATGAGCACATTTCAATATTTGTTAAACTTTACTTTGAAGCCCAGTCTAGTGTTTTTGGAAGGGTGTGGTTTCGTTCCACAACAAAGTAGGATTAGATGCCTCTTGTTTACGTACCCCTACATCCATGCACATAAAGGAATCAAAGATATCCGATCCCCCTCCTTATAGCACCCCTCTTGCCTTTGTGGCTGTAATATAACGCACACAGCATTAACACAAATACGATACATCATTGATCCCAATTTATGTGTCTAACTCAAAGGATGAAACCGTATATTTATTTTTTTGTCATATTTCGACATTTGTAGAATCTGATTAATGTCAGGAATAGGCAGGTGACAGGCTTATTTTATATGAAAATTATTTTATTTTCGCATTTAGA
>LQRL01122216.1:0-19243 GCA_001703475.1 Hydroides elegans
CTATTCTCATCGAATGCTATTCATAAGGCGATCTAGAACTATATTATATTTCTATATACTTATTTTAAATAGATTATGTAAAGAATATTTGTAAGAAACACACAAGGTCGCATCTGTGTTTACAGAAACTATGCCACATCCTGAGGTCACAGTGTTGCATTAACATATATAGTTATCTGTCTATAAGAAAAAGAAAAAAATACCGGTATTCGAATATTAAGCCATTAATCTAATTCTTGCTTACATTTACTTATGTTATATTTTATGTTTTTTTTTTATATAGCTATTCGAGCACCATTTTATATATTTATATTCAAATACTTTTTGATACAATCATCTTTTTGATACAATCTGTTTATTTGATATAAATTCAGCACCATTCATGAAATGAGCGCGTTAATATTTTGATTGGGATATAATTTAAGCAATACCCAGTGTCAACAAACAAAATATGGACACACCCGCCATCCTGTTTAACTTTTGCGTTATTCTATTGGTACTGGTTTTGCGAATCATGCAACACTCGAAGAATTTGCTCCACCATAATCAAGTGCGCTTTGCCAACGCGGCAGCATCGAAATCGTGGCAAATCAACGATGAAATCCTCTTTGGAATGGCAGCATTCCTGTATACTTCCTCTAAACATATATCGTTCCTCATTAAAGAACTCCTTGACGTCACCCAACATTATACATTCGCGTAGTCGTCGATAGATGGCTATTGTCCATTTCCATCGATGTTTAGATTCATTGCTTGCATGGATGATGGAAGCGCATTTATCAAACCATTTTCTACCTGTGAAAAAACTACACTGTTGTAACGATCGATATATAGCTTTGGATAGAAGTCTTGTGTTTTTGTCGAAATATCAATATCTTCTTCAGTAGCGATGTAAGTGACATTTTGCCTTTTCACTTTGCACTGCTTCTTCTTCCGGGGCTTTTGCTTTCGGGGCACAGGAAGATAGTTGTGGTGAGGCAAAGTGACTGGTCTATCAAGCGGAGCTGATGGTACAAGATCAATCGATAAAGGTAAATGCCTTAATTCTTTATCAATCCATGCTATATGTATGCATGGGAATCTATGTTCTTCCTTTAACACTATCATGCTGTTGAGCACAAGACGGGGATGCAGCTTCTCGAATTTTATATTTGATACAGCTGTATCTAAGCTGTCTAAGGCATGCTTAATCTCAAAATGTCTAAATTCCGGCATTGTTGTAAGGATAATATCTAAATGACTAGATTTCGGCATTGTTTTAAGTACAAAGTCAAATTCGTCTGCATATAATCCCTGTATACACTCAGCTGCGCTTCCCACGAGTAAAGGCTCTAAAGTATATAAGGACCCCCTGCTTTCCTTTTATTTTGAAGAATCTCCAATTTCTTGCAAAGCTGTCTGAGCAACCACAGAACATCCTTGTGTTTTTCTTCCTTCTTAAGACTCAAATAACATGCATCCATTTTTCAAGAATTATGGGAATGGTTGAACCTTCTATCTCATCGAACTGCAATTCCCTTTTATGTACTTGCGATGTAAAGAAGTTCCGCTCATCAACCCAGCTTTTCATGGAAATAATGTCATTACCTAGCTGTCCGAGAACAGACATTTCACGAATTGTAACACCCATACACACTGCTCATTCATTAAACTTTGATTTAGTATAAGCATCTAATTCCCAAAATATGTCATTTATCTGTCCACGTATGGCATTGATATGCCGTGATATACCTGCGCAAATTATTTTGCTTACCAAAGCGACTTCGGTATCGATCTTGTTGCGTTCTGAAAAAATGCTAGAATAAAATGATTTTATTTCTTCCGCATATCCAATATCTACCATAGCTTAGGGTCTCAAGACGAGTGTGTCGTAAAACTCACACACCGGCACGGGATACTGGTATTTTATACAATGATGTAGAAAAGTCATCAGTTTTGCACAATTAATAGCGTCCAGGTCTGCATGCGATAGAAGAGTCCCGTGCAGCATATCAAGAAAACCCGGGTTATTCACCGAGCCATGAGGTTGAAGCACGTCCAAAAAGGTATCTTGAAATAAACAAAACTGGGGGGTATCCGCAAGCATTTGTAAAGAAGCTCCGTCCGAGTACAATATACATCCCTCCATTTCAACAGTAGGCTTTTGTTTATTCCACTTGCCATTCTCGTAAGAAGTTTGGGCCCATTCACAAAACTCATGAATACGAGTTAAATCACCTTGCCAAATTATATTCTCCATATTCAAAGCCTTCATTTCGAATCCTGTTAATGACTGTGATGGTTTTATACAGTTATTACCCATAATTAGCTTTTTGACGCTCCTTTATCTTGAAATCATTCATGTGTGTTTCAACAAAGAAAGAACTAAGCATTTCATAATATGAACGTATTTCAACATCGTTGTTATGAAAACTTTAATCGAATTTGAATTTGAATTTGCACTTCATTACTATATCTAATATTAAACGCAAACAATTATTTGGATAAATATGATTGATATTTATATGTATTTGAAATTATCCTTAACTTATTGGCATCAAATGAGATTACTCTGAAGCCTTTGAATTTATCGTTGTAATGTCAATAAAATGGAACATATTCAAAAAACATATTTCGCAATATATAGCAATGATAAAAAGGGGCGGGAAATGCAGCAAATTCTCATGACTACAACAATTTTCTGTAAATAACATTGTGTAAAACGTGTACGTAAAGCGGCACAGGAATGGGGTTTTTGTGCGGTGCATGCTAAACAGCATATACTAAAGTCGTTTTTTATCATACCAAGAAGTCAGAAATATGTTTGTTTCTAAACAATAAAATATTACATTCGCGAAAAACAAATAACTATTCAAGTCAAGTCATACAACATTTACTATCGACAGTATAAGTTATGTAAGGGATGTATCGTCAATATGGACAACTTAGTAGCACAAAACCCTTTTGAAAAGGATGATATTACCTTTGATGTAACCAATTGATTCGTTTAAAAATATTTTTTTTTGTTTATCTTATAGTATGTCTTTTCTATTGATCATCACATTGAGCAGAACATATATGGTGAAGTAAAAGTGTCTCAAATGTATTTATAATTAATATTATAGACCATACTTTAAAAACAACTACGTAAACATACTTCCTTGGTGGAGTGAATAAAATTAGCATTTTGTTTTCTGGGTATCGCTGTATTCGTCATGCGTATGTGTCCGGAGCTAAAATTTCAAGGGGTTGCCACAACACCTTATGGCATACTTGTCTTCTTTAAATTCGTTATCATAATCATGAAAATACCTAATGCAGCACTGGCAAATGGAATCCATTGTATATATATATCTATTTAATTATGTCCATTTACTAGTGGTGGTGATTTTTTGTCTACGATATCATTTAAGGTGTTATTATATAAATTAAGTTTTTCAACGTTTTGATATATTACTGTTCATCATTTATTTATTCCACACTCCATATCCCCCACCCATCCAAAGCATCCCACCCAGCTCCCGCATTTCCTCTCATGTCCTCGCACTTGACATGTGCAAAGCGCGCAACGAATAAAAACACTGGTTTTCCTATGCGAGTGACCTTTATAGAGGTCTTGTATGATAATGTGTATATTCGAGTTTACGTTTTCAGATGATTTAGTAAGCGTTTCTATCTTTAATAAATATTTTGTTTTTGATTCCTTTTGGAAACCATAAACGCAGTATTATAACTCTCGATTCTCCACACCACCCTGTTCTTAATTGTTTACATGTTTCATATAATGTGTAATAAACATCAATCACTCTGCAATCTGGTCTGTTTTAAATTCATTTTAAGAGTTACTAATGCTTTGAACAATAAGTACAAAAGGTTAAATACAATAAGTTATAATAAAACAATAATTTATTTCCATTTATTTTATAAGATACATTGAGTTTATCATAGTCAATACATTGAAAACCTGGGTGATATCAGATGCCTTTGTTTCAAAAAATGGCACAATAACGTCAATGACGTATTACGTCCCAACTAAAATGATTTGTCTAAAATGACGTTTTTATTACAACATCACTCATTCAACAATTTTACTTGACGTGTGAGTTGTAATATATATATATGTGTTGACTCTAATAGCAATACTGATTATGTTGAGGCTGAGAACGAGGAATATTCTTGATTTAATGTAAAATCGTGAATATGATTGTCCGAAGCGAGCCCTTCGTTGTGCGCGGACAAGTAAGTCATTTGACTTCGGACTTTGCTTGGAAACATATTTCATTCGCTGAAACATTTGAATTGATCCAATAAAGTAATCATTCCTTTGTTTGTCATTTTATTGGTCTATATTCAATCAAATATATATAATCGTACATTAATGATCATACATCGATATGTAAATTTTAATTAAAAAATATCACCTAAATCGTTCATACTTGTTTGAAGTATGTTCTCTGTTAAATAATAAAGTTAAATCATATAAGTATTCAAACATTAGTATTTATCATTCTATTACCGAGGTATATTATATATAGATATCAGTGCATAAACTGCATGTAAAGGGCATATCTATGCAGCAGCTATGAAAGGTATATTGACACATTGACTCCTCGCCATTGCAGCCATTAAGAGATAGAGAGAAAAAGAGTTCCTGTTATAAAGCTGAATCTTTTCACGAGTTTAGGCTAACTAAATGGGTGATTTTCTGTCGTAGTTTCCTTTAAACTCTTAAATGAGTTAAATCACAGTGTATGCCTTTATTTGTGTTACACTATTTTAAACATAGAGAGTGCATGAAAATACCACATAGTTTATTAAGACTACACAAGGCTATTTTATTTTTAAATGATATTATTTTATTTTACATCATTTTTATAGAGTTGCCAACATGGCCTAATTAAAGGTTGTTAAGTTCTTTCATTTACAGCAAGACATATGCTATTGTTTTGTTTCTGTCTGACATAGCAACACCAAACTACAAATGACATAGCATACAATATTGGAATGTGCTAATTCAACTTGTGAATATCAAATGAATACTTAATGATATATGAAGGTTTAGCTTCTATTCGTTTGCAACTCGATGTTTTGAGTGTTACACTTGATGCGGCAGACACAATATCGACAAGCACCTTATCTTATCGTATCTTACTTCTTACTTTGCTTCATTCTATTGGTACTGGTTTTTCGAATCGTGTAACACTCCAAGGATTTGCTCCACCATAATAAAGCGCGCTTTGCGAACGCGGCAGCATCGAAATCGTGGCAACTCAACGATGAATTCCTCTTTGGAATGGCTGCATTCCTGTATAATTCCTCTAAACATATATCGTTCCTCATTAAAGAACTCTTTGACGTCACCCAATATTATACATTCGCGTAGTCGTCGATAGATGGCTATTGTTCATTTCCATCGATTTTTAGATTCATTGCTTGCATCGCTGCAAACATAGTGTTGAGTCAAGTAGAATACACAGGTCTTCAGGTGATAAGACCGTATCACTGAGTGAATATCACGGGTCACACCAAAATGGATGAGCTTTGATACAATGGGTTGGATGACATGAGTTATTCGTATTGCTTTGGAAAGCCGATATCCTTCAATAACATATACCGGAAGTGCCTTCATTAATCCGTTTTCGACTTGTGAATACACTACATCGTCGCGATTATCGATATATAGCTTTGGATAGCAGTCTTGTGTTATAGTTGATATATCGATGTCTTCTTCAGTAGCGATGTTAGTGATATTTAGCCTTTTAACTCTGCACTGCTTCTTCTTTCGGGGCTTTTGTTTTACGGGGCAAAGGCAGATAGTTGTGGTGAGGCAGAGTGACAGGTCTATTGAGCGGAGTTGATAGAACAAGATCAATTGATAAAGGTACATGCCTTAAATCTTTATCTATCCATGCGAGATGTAGACATGGGAATAAACCATAATCTAACACTTTAATGCTGTTGAGAACAAGACCGGGATGCAGCTTCTTGAATTTAATATTTGATACACCTCTATCTACGTTATAGTCAAAATCATGTTTTGATTTTAGTAGAAAATCAAATTCGTTTGCAAATAATCCCCGTGTACACTCCGCTGCACTTCCCACGAGTAAAGGCTCTAATGTATGAAAATTATATTCAGTTTTCCTTTTATATAATTGAATATCAAACTCCTTGCATAGTTCTCTGAGTAACCACACCACATCCTTGTGTGTTTTTTTTTCTTAAGACTCAAGACACATGCATCCATTCTTGCTAGAACTTTGGGAACGGTTGAGCTATCTATTTCATAGAGCGGCAATTCCCTTTTATGTACTTGCGATGTAAAGAATGTCCGCTCATCAACCCAGCTTTTCATGGAAATCATCTCACCTCTTACCTGTCCGAGTACAGGCATTTCACAAATGGTAACATTCAAACACACTGCCCATTCCATAAGCTTTGATTTAGTATAGGCATCTAGTTCACTTATTCTGTCATGTATATGTCCATGTATAGCAATAATATGGCGCGTAATAACAGTGCGAATGGTCATGCTTTCCAATGCAACGTCGTTAACTGCGATACTAAGTGCTAAGAGAATGTCAGAGTAAAATGACCGTATATTTTCTCAACAAGAGTGTGTCGTAAAACTCACACAACGGAGCTGGACACTGATATCTTATACAATAAAAAAGCAAACCACTGAGTTCTGTAGTATTAATTTCCTCGTAGAAGGGACTCGTGCCGCATTTTAATAAAAATCGGGTTATTCACCAAGTAATGAGGTTAGAGTCTGCCAATAAAGGTGTTTTGAAATAATGAAAACTGGGGGATATCTGCAAGCATTTGTAAATAAGCTCCGTACGAGTAAATTACACATACACCCATTTCAACTGTCGGCTTTTTTGGTTCCACTCGTCATTCTCGTCAGCAATTTCGGCCCATTTACAAAACTCATGCATACGAGTTAAATCACCTTCCCAAATTATATATTTGTTATATCCAATGCCTTCATATCTAATCCTGTTAATGCCTGATAGTTTTATACAGTGATTACCCATAATTAGGTTTTTTAACGCTTCTTTACCTTTAAATCATTCATGTGTGTTTCAACGAAGAAAGAACTAAGCATTTCATAATATTAACATATTTTAACATTATTGCTATGAAAAATCTAATCGAATTTGCGAGACTTTGTTACTATATTCAATATTAAACGCAAACAGTTATTTTGATAAATATTATATATATTTATATGTATTTGAAATTATCCTTGACTCATTATCATCAAATGAGAATACCCTAAAGCCTTTGAATTTATCGTTGTAATGAACATATTCGAAAAACATATTTCGCAATGTATAGCAATGATAAAAGGGGCGGGACATGTAGCAAACTCTCATGACTACAACAATTTTCAGTACATAACATTGTGTAAAACGTGTACGTAGAGCGACCCAGGAATGGGGTTTGTGTGCGGTGCATGATAAACAACATGTACTAAAGTTGTTATTTATCAGACCAATAAATCAAAAATATGTATGTTACTGAACAATAAAATAATACATTCGCGAAACAAAAAAAAACGATTCAAGACAAGTCATACAACACTTATTATCGACAGCATAAGTTATGTAAGGCATGCATCGTCAATATGGACACCTTAGTAGCATGAACCCTTTTGAAAAGGATGAAATTAATTTTGATGTAACTAATTGATTCGCTTAGAAGCAATTTGTTTTGTTTTATCTTATAATATGTTTTTTCTCTTGACCATCACATTAAACAGAACGCATATGATAGGGTAAAATCATCTCAAATGTATTCATAATAAAGATTATAGATTTAAAAAACTACGTAAACATACGTCCTCAGTTGAGTGAATAAGATTAGTATTTTGATTTTCGTGGTGTCGCTGTATTCGTCATGCGTATGTGTTCGGAGCTAACACTTTGAGGGGATTGCCACAACACCTTATGGCATACTTGTCTTCTTTGAATTCGTTATCATAATCATGAAAATACCTAATGCAGCACTGGGAAATAGAATCCATTATATATCTATTCAATAATGTCCATTTATTTCAAAAGAGGTGTTTTTCTACAATATCATTTAAGGTGTAATTAATTAAGGTTTTTTAACGTTTTGATAATTTCCTGTTCATCAAATATTTATTTCACACTCGACATCCCCTACCCACCCAAAACACCCCATCCAGCCCCCGTATTTTCTCTCATGTCCTCGCACTTGACATGTGCAAAGCGCGCAACGAATAAAAACATAGACATCCACTGGTTTTCCTATGCGAGTGACCTTTATAGATGCCTGGTATGATAATGTGTATATACGAGTATACGCTTTCAGATAATTAAGTGAGCGTTTCTATCTTTAATAAATATTTTTTTATTATTTTTAGAAGCCATAAACGCAGTATTATAACTCTCGATTCTCCCCATCACCCTGTTCTTAGCTGTTAACATGTTTCATATTTTGTATCATAAACATCAATCACTTTGCAATCTTGTCTGTTTTAAATTCCTTTTAAGAGTTACTTATGCTTTAAATAATAAGTACCATAAGTTTAGTACAATAAGTTATAATAAAGAATAATTTATTTCCATTTATCTTATTAGATACATTGAGTTTGGCACAGACAATAGATTGAAAACATGGGTGAGATCAGATGCCTTTGTCTTAAAAATGACCCAATAACGTCAATGACGTATTACATACCGACTAAAATGATTTGTCTAAAATGACGTCTTTATTATCATATCACTCGTTCAACAGTTTCACTTGACGTGTGAGTTGTAATATGCATCAATGTGTTGACTCTAATAGCAATAGTGATTATATTGAGGATGAGAACGAGGAATATCCTTGATTAAATTTAAAATCGTGAATATGATTGTCAGAAGCGAGCCCTTCGTTGTGCGCGGATAAGTAAATCATTTGACTTTGGACTTTGTTCGGAAAAATATTTCATTTGCTGACACATTTGCATTGATCAGATAAAGTAATCATTTCCTTGTTTGTAATTTTATTGGCCTATATTAAAACAAATATTTATAATCGTACATTTATGGTCATACATCGATATGTAAAAGACATCATATTTTAATTTAAATAATATCGCCTAGATCTTTCGAAGTTGTTGATAGAATGTTCTATGCTCAATCATAATGTTAAATCATATAAGAATTCAAACATTAATATTTATCACTCTATAACCGAGGTATATTCAATATAAATATCAGTGCATAAACTGCAGGTAAAGGGCATATCTACGCAGAAGCTATGAAAGGTATATTGACACATTGACCCCTTGCCTTCGCAACCATTAAGAGATTGAGAGAAAGAAAGAGTTTCTGGTATAAAGCTGAATCTTTTAGGTTAGCTAAATGGGTGATGTTTTGTCGTCAATTCGTTTAAGCTCTTAAATGAGTTAAATCACAGTGACGGCATTTATTTGTGTTACACCATTTTAAACATAGAGAGTGCATGAAAAGACCACATAGTTGATTATGACTACACAAGGCTGTTTTATTTTTAAATGATAAAAACACATTTTATTTTACAGCATTTTTATAGAGTTGTCAACATGGCCTAATTAAATATTTGTTCAGTTCTTTCATATACAGCAAGACATATGCTATTGTTCCATTTCTGTTTGACAAAGCAACACCAAACTTCATATTGGAATGTGCTAATTCAACTTGTGAATATCATATGAATACTCTATGATATGTGAAGGTTTAGCTTTTGTTTGTTTGCAACTCGATGTTCTGAGTGTTACACTTGATGCTACTTACAAAATATCGACAAGCACCTTATCATTCTTACTTTGCTTCATTAGGATTTGCTCCACCATAATCAAGCGCGCTTTGCAAACGCGGCAACATCGAAATCTTGGCAAATCAACGATAAAGTCCTCTTTGGGATGGCTGCATTCCAGTATATTTCCTCTAAACATATATCGTTTTACATTGAAGAGCTCCTTGACGTCACCTAGCATTATACATTCGCGCAGTCGTCGATAGATACACATTGCCCATTTCTATCGATTTTTAGATTCATTGCTTGCATCGCGGCAAACATAGTGTTGAGTCAAGTAGAATACACAGGTCTTAAGGTGATAAGACCGTATCACTGAGTGAATATCACGGGTCACACCAAGATGGATGGGCTTTGATACAATGGGTTGGATAACATGCGTTATTCGTATGGCTTTGGAAAGCCGATATCCTTCGATAATATATGATGGAAGCGCCTTTATCAACCCGGAAGTGCCTTCATTAAGCCGTTTTCGACTTGTGAATACACTACATTGTCGTGACTATCGATATATAATTTCGGAAAACAGTCTTTTGTTATAATCGATATATCGATATCTTCGTCATAATTGATGTCAGTGATTATACGCCTTTTAACTTTGCACTGATTCTTCTTTCGAGGATTTTGTTTTCGGGGCACACGCAGATAGTTGTGGTGTGGCAGAGTGACAGGTCTATTGAGCGGAGTTGATAGAACAAGATCAATCGATAAAGGCACATGCCTTAGATCTTTATCCATCCATGCGATATGTAGACATGGGAAATAACCATCATTTAACACTATAATGCTGTTGAGAACAAGACGAGGATGCTGCTTCTCGAATTTAATATTCGATACAGCTGTATCTAAGTTATAGTCAAAATCATGCTTTGATTTTAGTAGAAAATCAAATTCGTCTGCATATAATCCCTGTGTACACTCCGCTGCACTTCCCACGAGTAAAGGCTCTAAAGTATAATAAAACTCTCCTGTTTTTCTTTTATTTAGTTGAATATCCAATTCTTTGCAAAGCTCTCTGAGTAACCACACCACATCATTTTCTATTTTTTAAGACTCAAGGCACATGCATCTATTCTTGCTAGAACTTTGGGAATTGTTGAACTATCTATCTCATAGAGCGGCAATTCCCTTTTATGAACTTGCGATGTAAAGAAGGTCCGCTCATCAACCCAGCTTTTCATGGAAATAATCTCACCTCTTAGCTGTCCGAGTAAAGCCATTTCACAAATGGTAACATTCAAACGCACTGCCCATTCCATAAGCTTTGATTTATATTTGACGTGACGAAGTTAGAAATATTCAATGCCTTTTCCTGTTTTCCAGTTTCCTGTTTTTTTAAAGGGCAATATGCCTTTTTTTATTTAAACATTCAAATCAATTGCGACCAAAATATTGCAATTTGTCCCGATAAACGCATATGCAAAAGTTGTTGACGTAAGTCAACACTTTTTCGGTGCATTCAGCTTTGCCACGTTACCTGTGCCATAAGCTTTGATTTAGTATAGGCATCTAGTTCACTTATTGTGTCATTTATTTGTCCACGTATAGCAATAATATGGCGCGTAATACCAGTGCAAATGATCATGCTTACCAATGCGACGGCATTAACTGCGATACTAAGTGCTAAGAGAATGTCAGAGTAAACTGATCGTATATTTTCCTCATATTTAAAATCTTCCAGAGATCTCAACAAGAGCGTGTCGTAAAAATCACACATCGGAGCTGGATACTGATATCTTATACAATAATAAAGCCAATCACTGAGTTCTACAGTATTAATTTCCTCTGGGCCTACATGATATAGAAAGGACTCGTACAGCATTTCAATAAAAATCGGGTTATTTACCACGTAATGAGGTTGGAGTCTGTCTATAAAGGTGTCTTGAAATAATCGAAACTGGGGGTATCCGCAAGCATACGTAAATAAGCTCCATCCGAGTAATATAGACATGCACCCATTTCAACAGCCGGCTTTTTTGGTTCCACTCGTCATTCTCGTCAGCAATTTTGGCCCATTCACTAAACTCATGCATACGAGTTAAATCACCTTCCCAAATTATATGGGTCAAATTCCAAACCTTCATTTCGAATCCTGTTAATGACTGTGATGGTTTAATACAGTAATTAACCATAATTAGCTTTTTGACGCTTCTTTATCTTGAAATCAATCATGTGTGTTTCAACGAAGAAAGAACTAAGCATTTCATAATATGAACGTATATTAACATCGTTGTTATGAAAAATCTAATCGAATTTGCATGACTTCATTACTTTATCTAATATTAAACGCAAACAATTATTTGGATAAATATGATTGATATTTATATGTATTTGAAATTATCCTTAACTCATTAGCATCAAATGAGATTACCCTTAAGCCTTTGCATTTATCGTTGTAATGTCAATAAAATGGAACATATTCGAAAAACATATTTCGCAATTTATAGCAATGATCAAAAGGGGCGGATAATGCGACAATCTATCATGACTACAACAATTATTTGTAAATAACATTAGGTAAAACGTGTACGTAGAGCGGCACAGGAATGGGGTTTGTGTGCGGTGCATGGTAAGCAACATGTACTAAATTTGTTATTTATCAGACAAAGAAATCAGAAATATGTATCTTGTTAAACAATAAAATATTACATTCGCGAAACAGATACACTATTCAAGACAAGTCATACAGCATTTATTATCGACAGCATAAGTTATGTAAGGGATGTATCGTCAATATGGACAACTTAGTAGCATGAACCCTTTTGAAAAGGATGATATTACCTTTGATGTAACCAATTGATTCGTTTAAAAATAATTTGTTTTGTTTTATCTTATAATATGTCTTTTGTCTTGATCATCACATTGAGCAGAACGCATATGATAATTTAAAGTTGTCTCAAATGAAATTTATAATAAAAATAATAGACCATACTTTAAAAGACGACGTAAACATACTTCCTCAGTGGAGTGAATAGAATTAGCATTCTGATTTTGTGGTGTCACTGTATTGGTCATGCGTATGTGTCGGAAGCTAAAACTTCGATGGGGTTGCCACAACACCTTATGGCATACTTGTCTTCTTTAAATTCGTTATCATAATCATAAAACTACATTATTCAGCACTGGCAAATGGAATCCATTATAAATATTCAATAATGCCCATTTATTTTAAAAGAGGTGTTTTTTTCTACAATTATGGTGTTATTAAATAAATTGAATTTGTTAACGTTTTGATATACTTGCTGTTCATTAAATATTTATTTCATACTCCAGATCCCCCACCCAACCAAAGCATCCCACCCAGTTCACGCATTTCCTCTCATGCCCTCGCACTTGATATGTGCAAATCGCGCAACGAAAAAAAACACTGGTTTTCCTATGCGAGTGACCTTTATAGAGGCCTGGTATGATAATGTGTATATTCGAGTTTACGTTTTCAGATGATTTAGTAAGCGTTTCTATCTTTAATAAATATTTTGTTTTTGATTCCTTTGGAAACCATAAACGCAGTATTATAACTCTCGATTCTCCACACCACCCTGCTCTTAATTGTTTACATGGTTCATATAATGTGTAATAAACATCAATCACTTTGCAATCTGGTCTGTTTTAAATTCCTTTTAAGAGTTACTAATGCTTTAAACAATAAGTACAATAAGTTTAATACAATAAGCTATAATAAAGAATAATTTATTTCCATTTATTTTATAAGATACATTGAGTTTAGCATAGTCAATACATTGAAAATCCGGATGATATCAGATGCCTTTGTCTTAAAAATATGGTACAATAACGTCGATGACGTATTACGCCCCGATTAAAATTATTTGTCTAAAATGACGTCTTTATTACAACATCACTCATTCAAAAATTTAACTTGACGTGTGAGTTGTAATATATACCTATGTGTTGACTCTTAAAGCAATAATGATTATGCTGAGGCTGAGAACGAGGAATATCCTTGATTTAATGTAAAATCGTGAACATGATTGTCAGAAGCAAGCCCTTCGTTGTGCGCGGATAAGTAAGTCATTTGACTTTGCTTGGAAACATATTTCATTCGCTGAAACATTTGAATTGATCCAATAAAGTAATCATTCCTTTGTTGGTCATTTTATTTGTCTATATTCAATCAAATATATATAATCGTACATTAATGATCATACATCGATATGTAAATTTTAATTTAAAAGTATTACCTTAATCGTTCGTACTTGTTTATAGTATGTTCTCTGTTAAATAATAAAGTTAAATCATATAAGTATTCAAACATTAGTATTTATCACTCTATTACCAAGGTTAATTATATATAGATATCAGTGCATAAACTGCATGTAAAGGGCATATCTATGCAGCAGCTATGAAAGGTATATTGACACATTGACTCCTCGCCATTGCAGCCATCAAGAAATAGAGAGAGAAAAAGAGTTATAAACTGCCTGTTATAAAGCTGAATCTTTTCACGAGTTTAGGTTAACTAAATGGTTGGTTCTCTGTCGTTGTTTCCTTTAAACTCCTAAATTAGTTAAATAACAGTGTATGCCTTTATTTGTGTTACACTATTTTAAACAAAGAGAGTGCATGAAAATACCACATAGTTGATTAAGACTACACAAGGCTATTTTATTTTTAAATGATATTATTTTATTTTACGTAATTTTATAGAGTTGCCAACATGGCCTAATTAAAGGTTGTCAAGCTCTTTCATTTACAGCAAGACATATGCTATTGTTTTGTTTCTGTCTGACATAGCAGCACCAAACTTCAAATGACATAACATATAATATTGGAATGTGCTAATTCAACTTGTGAAGATCAAATGAATACTTAATGATATATGAAGGTTTAGCTTTTGTTCGTTTGCAACTCGAGGTTCTGAGTGTTATACTTGATGCGACATACACGATATCGACAAGCACCTTATCTTATCTTACTTTCTTACTTTGCTTCATTCTATTGGTACTGGTTTTACGAATCATGCAACACTCGAAGGATTTGCTCCACCATAATCAAGCGCGTTTTGCGAACGCGGCAGCACCGACATCGTGGCAAATCAACGATGAAATCCTCTTTGGAATGGCTTCATTCCTGTATATTTCCTCTAAAAATATATCGTTTCTCATCAAAGAACTCCTTAGCGTCACCAAGCATTATACATTCGCGAAGTTGTCGATAGATACCTATTCCCCATTTCCATCGATTTTTAGATTCATTGCTTGCATCGCTGCAAACATAGTTTTGGGTCAAATCTAATGCACAGGTTTTCAAGTGATAAGACCTTATCACTGAGTGAATGTTTTTAGTCACGCCTAGGTAGATTAGATCGGGCACAATGGGTTGAATGACATGCGTTATTCGTATCGCTTTGGCCAACCGATATCCTTCGATAATATATGATGGAAGTGCCTTTATCAAACCGTTTTCGACTTGTGAAAACACTACATTGCCGCGATAATCGATATATAGCTTTGGATAGCAGTCTTGTGTTATAGTTGATATATCGATCACTAACGATGTCAGTGATTATACGCCTTTTCGCTTCGCACTGTATCTTTTTCATGTTATCGGGGCACAGGCAGATAGGGGTGGTGAGGCAGAGTGACAGGTCTATCGAGCGGAGTTGATAGAACAAGATCAATCGATAAAGGTACATGCCTTAAATCTTTATCCATCCATGCGAGATGTAGACATGGGAAAAAACCATAATGTAACACTTTAATGCTGTTGAGAACGAGACGGGGATGCTGCTTCTCGAATTTAATATTTGATACAGCTGTATCTAAGTTATAGTCAAAATCATGCTTTGATTTTAGTAGAAAATCAAATTCGTTTGTATATAATCCCTGTGTACGCTCCGCTGCACTTCCCACGAGTAAAGGCTCTAAAGTATAATAAAACTCTCCTGTTTTTATTTTATTTAGTTGAATATCCAATTCCTTGCAAAGCTCTCTGAGTAACCACACCACATCATTTTCTATTTTGTCTTTCTTAAGACTCAAGGCACATGCATCCATTCTTGCTAGAACTTTGGGAATTGTTGAACTATCTATCTCATAGAGCGGCAATTTCCTTTTATGTACTTGCGATGTAAAGAAGGTCCGCTCATCAACCCAGCTTTTCATGGAAATAATCTCACCTCTTAGCTGTCCGAGTACAGGCATTTCACGAATCGTAACATTCAAACACACTGCCAATTCCATAAGCTTTGATTTAGTATAGGCATCTAGTTCACTTATCTTGTCATTTATTTGTCCACGTATAGCAATAATATTCCAGTGCAAATGATCATGCTTACCAATGCGACGTCATTAACTGCTATATTACGTTCTGAAAGAATGTTAGAGTAAAGTGAGCGTATATTTTCCTTATATTTAAAATCCTCCAGAGATCTCAACAAGAGTTTGTCGTAAAACTCACACACTGGGACGGGATACTGATATCTTATACAACAATAAAGCGAATCCCTGAGTTCTACAATATCAATGTCTTCTGGGCCTACATGTGATAGAAAGGACCCGTACAGCATTTAAATAAAAATCGGGTTATTTAGCAAGAAATGAGGTTGGAGGCTGTTAATAAAGGTATTTTGAATTAATCGAACATGGGGGGTATCCGCAAGCATTCGGAAAGAAGCTCTGTCCGAATAGAATACACATGCACCAATTTCAACAGTCGGCTTCTTTTGGTTCCACTCGTCATTCTCGTCAGCAATTTTGACCCATTCACTAAACTCATGCATACAAGTTAAATCACCTTCCCAAATTATATACGTCATATTCCAAACCGTCATTTCGAATCCTGTTGATGACTGTGATGGTTTTATACAGTAATTACCCATAATTAGCTTTTTGACGCTTTTTTATCTCGAAATCATTCATGTGTGTTTTAACGAAGAAAGAAATAAGCATTTCATAATATTAACGTATTTTAACATCGTTGTTATGAAAAATCTAATCGAATTTGCATGACTTTATTATTATATCCAATGTTAATCGCAAACAGTTATATTGATAAATATGAAACAAATTTATATTTATTTGACATAACTCATTGGCATCAAATGAGATTACCCTAAAGCCTTTGAATTTATCGGTGTAATGTCAATAAAATGGAACATTTTCGAAAAAACATATTTCGCTATATATAGCAATGATAAAAAGATGCGGGAAATGCAGTGAACCCTCATGACTTCAACAATTTTCTGTAAATAACATTGTGTAAAACGTGTACGCTGAGCTGAACAGGAATGGGGTCTGTGTGCGGTGCATGATAAACAACATGTACTAAAGTTGTTATTTATCAGACCAAGAAATCAGAAATATGTATGTTACAGAACAATAAAATAATGTATTCGCGAAACAAATACACTACTCAAGACAAGTCATACAACACTTATTATCGACAGCATAAGTTATGTAAGGGATGCATCGTCAATATGGACACCTTAGTAGCATGAACCCTTTTGAAAAGGATGAAATTAATTTTGATGTAACTAATTGATTCGCTTAGAAGCAATTTGTTTTGTTTTATCTTATAATATGTCTTTTCTCTTGACCATCACATTGAATAGAACGCATATGATAAGGTAAAATTATCTCAAATGTATTCATAATAAAGATTATAGATTTAAAAAACTACGTAAACATACTTCCTCAGTTGAGTGAATAAGGTTAGCATTTTGATTGTCGTGGTGTCGCTGTATTTGTCATGCGTTTGTGTCCGGAGCTAAAACTTCGATGGAGTTGCCACAACGCCTTATGGCATACTTGTCTTCTTTGAATTCGTTATCATAATCATGAAAATACCTAATGCTGCACTGGGAAATGGTTTTTTCTACGATATCATTTAAGGTGTTATTAATTTAATTAAGCTTTTTAACGTGTTGATATATTCCTGTTCATCAAATATCTATTTCACACTCGACACCCCCCACCCATCTAAAGCATCCCACCCAGCCCCCGCATTTTCTCTCATGTCCTCGCACTTGACATGTGCAAATGGCGCAACAAATAAAAGCATAGACTCCCACTGGTTTTCATATGCGAATGACTTTTATAAAGGCCTGGTATGATAATGTGTATATACCAGTATACGTTTTCAGATGATTTAGTAAGATTTTTCTATCTTAAATAAATATTTTGCTTTTGATTCCTTATAGAAACCACAAACGCAGTATTATATCTCTCGATTCTGCGCACAACCCTGTTTTTAACTGTTTACATGTTTCATATATTGTGACATTAAGATCAATCACTTTGTAATCTGGACTGTTTTAAATTCCTTTTAAGAGTTACTAATGCTTTGAACAATAAGTACAATAAGTTTAATACAATAAGTTATAATGAAAAAATAATTTATTTCCATTTATTTGATAAGATATATTGAGTTTGGCATAGTTAATATATTGAAAACCTGGATGGGATCAGATGCCTTTGTCTTAGAAAATGACGCAATAACGTCAATGCCGTATCATGTCCCGACTACAATATTTGTCTAAAATGACGTCTTTATTACCTCATCACTCATTCAACAATTTAACTTGACGTGTGAGTTGTAATTTACAACTATGTGTTGACTCTAATAGCAATAGTGATTTTGTTGAGGATGAGAACGGGGAATATTCTTGATTTAATGTAAAATCGTGAGTATCATTGTCAGAAGCGAGCCCTTTGTTGTGCGCTTATAAGTAAGTCATTTGGCTTTGGACTTTGCTCGGAAACATATTTCATTCGCTGAAACATTTGCATTGATCCAATAAAATAATCATTCCCTTGTTTGTAATTTGTTGGCCTATATTCAATCAAATATATATAATCGTACATACATGATCATACATCGATATGTAAATCATAATCCCTGTATAATGAAGGGTTTCAAGACATCACATTATTGTTAAAATTTATCGCCTAATCGTTCGTAGCTGGTCGTGTTGATAGTATGTTCTATGCTCAATCATAAAGTTAAATCATATAAGAATTCAAATATTTATATTTATCACTCAATAACCGAGGTACATTCTATATACAAATCAGTGCTTATTTCATGATTCTTTAGAAATTTCAATGCAATATATATCATACAGAGTAGTCTAGACGCCTGATTAATATATTTGCAACTAGTGGCCAATATAAAAGGCAGAGTAAAATATAATTTGAGAACAATATTCAGAAATTAAAGTGCCATGTTTTATCAATAGTTATGAGTTATTATTCAACCACACCTTGTCAATTTAATTACATTGTGATTCGTGACACAATAGAATGAGTAGGGTTAGTTATTTATTTTCAATCCAGGGAAAAGGATTAAAGGGAAAAAGCATTTCAATTTCTAATGAATAATAAAATAAGCCGATTATCAAATAGGCCCTCGTGTGGTCTGAAATACAAAAACGTCTCGACTTTGTCTCGACGCTTTTGTATTTCCATGACCACACTCTGCCTATTCGATAACC
>LQRL01122222.1:6619-21256 GCA_001703475.1 Hydroides elegans
TTATATTTGTTCATTGTGAATATTACAAAAACAATTAAACGGTTAAACTATGAAATTCATTGTGAAAACTTCACAAAAAGCACTTGGTTCGAAATAAGAGTATTTTGTTTTTATTTAATGGTTTATTTTCATTTCTTAAAAGAACAATTTTAGTCAACAAATCATTTGACTTGGTGTTAAAATATATACATTAAAACATGAATATGAGATTTAATGAATGCTAATTAAAATATGCCTATAACGAAACACAAAATGCTGTAAAATAATAAATGCATTCATATGAATGAAAATTCACTGCTTATGTGAACCTCGTTTTTATTTCAAAATAAATCATGTCAAGATATTTTTATAGCATATCATAAGTTTGTATTTATCAAATATAAATAATAAAGATATGATGAAAAAATAACTAAATACACTCGGTGCATCTAAAACGATAAGATCATGGCATACTCAATCACATTTTTTTTTTGTAACAATAATCATATTTGAAATTAAAACCCTTTTTAGTATAGACAAATTTCATTTTGATCGAATAGATTAATCCAACATTTTAAGTCCTGAGATCATCCAGTGTAAGAGCGATCAGCATTCAAAATAGCAGAAACGCTACAATTTTAGAATTCTACTGCGATAGATATACCATTATCAATTATCATTGTCCTTAAAACGCTATAAATATTATACATTAAGCTGCAGTCCAAATTTAGAGACTGAAAACTAAAAATGTTTATATATTTATATATTAATATAATATACAGTTTATATATTTATATATTAATATAATATACAGTAAATGTATGTTCAACGTAAAGAGCACCTGTTCTACAAGTTTACAATCAAAATATTATGATTTATTCATTAACTCAGTGACTCATAATCACTTTATAAAACATGCACTCATATAAGCAGCCGCTCATTCACACATTTCCACATACGCACTCGTACAAAATTGCCCTAGAAATGACTAGACTATTTTCATATCACAGTTAAACCAAACATAGCACCAGTAGCACCATGACACAATTGAGACTCATAAATGTAACGTAAGCAAAGCCCTGAGCGTCGGCGCCACTTGTCATGTCGTCATCGTCTTCTATGCTGACGTCATAACCTTCCGATTCGGCTTCGGATTCGATGTTGTTTTGACAGCCGAACACGTTGGAAAGCAAGGCAGGGTAGCCGTCAGCAACCTGTGAAGAACATGAAATAATTGTCTATAATGAATAGCAATTTTGTTTTGTACTTCATTTTAGATTTCTTTGAAGTTCATGATTTATTACTATATTGTCATGATTAACTTCTAAAATTCGCATCTATCACAGACCGACATAGAGAGTGATTGAGATATAAACCGTCAGCGAAGAGAGAGAGAGAGAGAGAGAGAGAGCGAGAGAGAGAGAGAGAGAGAGAGAGAGAGAGGGAGGGAGAGCGAGAGTGAGAGAATATTGCGAGTGAGTGAAGACAAATATCAAATAAACACCAAACGGGCACTCACTTGAACATTTGAGTTGTCAAAGAGATAAAAGAGCCCATCATGGAAGAAATAGTTGTTCCCGCCGGTCGTCTTGACAGCGGCATCAACCTTTTCAATACCAAGCCTCCAATGGGAAAGGGGCAGAGGGTATCCAGAGTCGGCACTGAGCAGGGCGCCACCGTTCGTGTTTATGGTTAGACGGTAGTACTGTGAGCCTAAAGAAAAGAAAAATGATACATTATTATAAAATATAGGAAACGGCGAACCTTTTAGAGGAGCAAAAAATAAAAACTTAAGGAAGTAATATATAGTAATGGTCGATTTAATTATTTCTTGGAATGGTAGGATATCATTTATTTCTTCGTATCGCTGTTATAATCCTATTCAAACTGACACATTGAAAACCAGCATCCGGATAAAAAGCATATGTTTTTTTATAAGATTAAGCATTGACACAAACATTTGTGAATCATTGAAAGCACAAGTGAAAGTCTATCTCAATCAGCCTCAAGGCTCTTCCGTATGTATCTTTTCTAGTGCATCTGCTTTGCATCCGATGATAACCTCACGTTTGTTTATTTTAAATACGTGACGGAAATGTGTCATACGTAAGATTCACATGGCCAGATGCGCTGAATAAACTTTTGTTTGAACTATTGCCAAATATGTAACGCTCATGTAAGCATCACATGCATGCCTAGCTTGTGCTTCCTGGTCTTTAAAAATCAATGCAGGATCACATTTTTTAGTTTCTTTTTTATTTTATGTGTGAGGTTAAGGTTGGACAATTGTTATGTTATTATAATTATTTCGACAATCGTGATTTTTTCGTTATATCATACATATAAAAGGCTCCTCCTTATATTCAAGCTAAGTTAATCTTACATAATGTAATTCAATTCAAACAGACGCACCTTTGAAAACGTAGACACGTCCATTTCGCGCCCATACAAACGCCGCATCGATATCACTCGGCAGCCCAAGCTCACTCATCGGTCGACCGGTGTTGACAGCCGTACGATCATCCGTATATTGATAATATCTGTCCCCTCGGAAGAACAACGTGTAATCGGGACTGGTTTCCGTTTGACGTGTGTATGAATACGTCTCCCAGCTCCACTGCCAGTAGGAACGAGTGTAGCCTTCGAGGTAGAGTGCGGCGTCGACGTTGTCGGGGAGACCGGGCCAGTCGGAGCTGATCGAACGAGGGTAGCCCGAGGCGATACCTGGTTTAGAAGAAAGATATCATATGAAGCGGTGCAGAACGCACATTTAACTCTCAATTAAATTAATTATTTGCTTTCCTTATAAAGTCGATTCTCCTGTATATATTTGAAATATCATTTTGAATGTTCTTTTTACGTTCTAATGTAGTTGATAAATAAATATATTATTGAAATATTTAATAAGATTGTTTGGCAATTCAATACTCACCATTGCTTCCGAGCGCCGCATAGTATCCACCCTGGAAAAACAGCAACTTCTCCACACCATCTTCCATGCTATACGTCACCGCATCCATCTCGGGATCTTCGCAGAAATTGGGCATACCCGGCGGAAAGGTCATTGACCCTCCCGTTCTTGGCGTTGTCATGTCACCCCTGTCGGTGCCCGTACCATAGAGACTCTGGATGCCCAGGATGTCGTCCATGGGCAGGCGGAAGTCGGGGATGTAGCCGCGGTAGAAGGGAGCCATGAGAGCGGATTGGTCCTCCGAGTGACCGAGACCCAAAGCGTGGCCGAATTCGTGTGCAGCTACTTGGAACAGGTTTGTGCCTGGAAAAGATATGAATAAGAATGTCGAATTAATCAATAAAATTACAAATACGTTTTTTTTCTGGCTCCTCTAAAGCATGTGTAATGCGCTTTAAAGCGTTAAGAGATTTGCAGGGTAAACATGTATGATGCAATGTTTACACTAGATCTTATGGAAAAATTATAACAAATCAAATCACTTACCGGCATAAGTATACAGCGTCCACGTCTCACTCTCATCGAAATGCGTATCCCCCTCGATCGACGCGCCGCTAAATGGAAGGAAGGCATGCGCCAGAACGCCCCCTTGGCCGTCGAAAGCGTTTCCGTCGCCGTGCTCGTAGGCCTCGAAGCGAATGAGGATATCGGCGCGTGACCCCGAAATACGGGTGAATGTCAGCGGGGTCACATCGGACCAAACCTAAAGGAGAAGATAACGATAGAATATATCAGTTGATAATGCTATTATCTTATATCTAAAAAAATTGTTGTGACTATTTTCGAAAAGAATCAATTGACAAAATAAAAAGATACATTTAGCTTAAATAATCAAACAATTTGAAATGTCAAATGCCTATGTACGACAAAAAAGGAAATTCAAATACCTGAAAAGCGCGTCGAATCTCCGTGTCGACGTCACTGTTGCTCATATCGTTGTCACGTGGGTACTGCAGTATAGAATAAGTAAGATCGGTGCGCGGCCATGGATTTCCTTGTGCCAGATACCTCTTTCGTCGCCCGCTCACTCTACTCATAGACATATCATCCTTCGATAAGATATCCTTATTGCCACATCGCGACATCTTCATCAGTGCCGAGGTGGCTGCATCCATTCTTCCAGTCACTGCGAGTCCGTAGCGGTGCTGGAAGATTTCGAGACCCACGCGCAACGCCTCTCGAGGGTTCGTATCCACGAGGGCGCCGACAGTTTCGTCGGGTGAACTCGGGCCGCCGTAGCCATAGGCCATGATGTAGGTCTGCGGAAAAACACAGGGTGCATATTAAAGTAAGCCTTAAACACGTTCAATTTTTGATCACATAATTATTATTTGCATGATAAGCAAATAATACGTTTTATCTAATTATTATAAAGCGATCGATATTTTGATATATTAACTCAATATTAACAAAGAAACTGATATAAATGCTATAAATGTTTATGCTATAGTGATAGCCAAAGCCTTAAAAAGGTAGATAACATGTTAATAAAAATTAATTTTTAGACATAACTGCTCTTTTTAATAACTGCTATTATTCCCCAAACCCATTTAAAAGTTCATCCACATCCAAATCAACTTACCATGGCATCATCATAGCTCATCATTTCGTCACTTGCGGGTGCGCCAAGACTGAGTGCCACGCAGGCCGCCAGAACGGCCAGCAGGCAAAATGTGTTGCTCGCCATTGATTTAATTGTATTAAATTTTGTTTTCAAAGGTGTTAAAGATTGTTTCTTGCTTTTGTTTTTATTGCTTAAATTATACCGAATAAGACGAAATCAGTTTTGTTTTGTTTTCAGTTATGCTTTCTTTATACTTTAATTGTTCCTTTAATATTAATTAATAATTTGGTTCTTTAATTTTAATCTTGATCTTAATCTTGCTTCTCCGGGTCTGATGGCATCCTCGTTATCTGCCCTCTACTTATATCTGATTAGAGAGAGGGAAGGAATGATTAAACTGTATAAGTTCCTCTGACGTCATGAGTCATTCCCGGTCCCTTAACAAACAGTGGTTTATATAACCGCTTAATCAAACTTAACACATAAAGGGGACTTGTTTTTCTAAGTGCTCTGAAGCTTAAAGTTCAATGCACGTGACGTATGATTCAGTGAAACGGTTTCGTGACCATCTGTGTGCTTTGATATATTTGAATAAAAATAGATTATTTTGACATGTATACCGGGCTTATACTTCGTTTGGTTTGAAGTTATACCCTTGAGGTACCAATATAGATAGACTTTATTTAAAACACGTCCTAATTCGAGCCCTTTTACAGTGTCTTAACAGATTTTAATATGTATAACATCTAAGTGCTGATTATATTGAATTTTGCTATATCGGTTACATTTTATCAGTTTTTGAGTTTGTTGTTGTTTTATGGAGGCTTGAAATGGCATTTTTGTATAATTGACATATAAATCTAATAAAAATCCAGATTACGGGTCAGAACCTGTTATGACAAAATTGAACGGATCTTAAATGGAAAATACAAGTGGCATGTTTTGACTACAATTGGCAAAGATACAATATCGCAATGATAATTCAAGTTGTTTTAATAGCATTAAATTATAGAAAGATGACCTTTACATTGTGTTTAAGCCTTGCTTAAACTTTTTTAGTTTTCTTTCATAACGACATGGTTTCGTGCAGCTTTTATTTACCGTTTGGCAAGATATCAAGTAAGGCCGAAATCTTAAGTTTCCGTCTTTGACAGATAACCATATATGGACAAAATCATTAATATAAAGACGCATAGTAGCTTTTACCCTATATGGCATTAACCACTATGACCTACAAACCTACTACAAGCATATGTTCGCATGACTCATTCATTCATAGAGATGGATGTGATTTTTATATCGAATCATGGGTCCCGTTGTGGGTAGTTAAAAAGATTACTATCTTTGTGATCCGGTTGGTTAATGGTCTTGAGGCTATGGAAATGAAAATTTGATTATTCAACTTCCAAATGATTACTTAAGGAAACATGAAAACTGATGATTAATTATCATTTGATCTAGCTTATGTGGAAAGCGGATCCCGTGCCCATCAATCTTTTATACAAACATTTTTTTTTTCTTTTGTTTTATTTTAGTTATTAATAACTAAAGCCCCAGCTTATTGACAAGATGCAACTGCGCGAAAATGCATCGAAATTATAATATATTGGGCAGAGCCTCGCGACTAAAGAGAATCATTGCGCGAGAATTTAGAGAAAGTACATGTATTGCATACGCAGGGCGCCCCCTCCCGTTCAGCTCTATTATTACTGTATTTTTAACACCAAGCACACATTGACAGCTCTGTCGATTGCTTTTGGATACTTTTTAGGATGATCTTAAATATGCACTAGATAATTCCATTTTTCAAAAAAGTCAAACATTAACCCCAAAACTTTGAAAATATGCAAACACATAAGAAATAGGACATGAGAAATCATGTATAGAAATAAGATTTTAAAAAATAGCAACAAAAAAATATTATTTAATGAACTTGCTAAATAATTACAAATATTTCATATTGCAAAGAAATCGGACAACAAATAAAGAGTTCAGGTTGCCATGATAAAAATACCTTTTCTTTTTCTTTTTCATAACAAGTGTGTTTGTTTTCTATGTGCATGTATTTTGTATGATTTTTTAGTTTTCCATAATTGGAAACACGGTTTGTAAGTGGGAAAAGATCGATCAACACACTTTCAAAGTAGTCAGGCCCTCTAATATATCGCACTAAGATGTGAGACGAATTTTCCTCTAAAATTTGATCTAAATATGAATATATCTAATGAAATTATTTTAGTTGAAACACATATTTCAAATGATATCTACTATCCCATATATCTTGCTTTTAAAGCCATTTTGTTCCATGCCATCAATCGCTTCCAATCATAAATAAAATAAAATGATAAGAAACTATGCGCAAAATATGTTAAACTTTAAAAACATCTAAATGTGTTAATTTGTATGAACATAACTTGACGGCACCATGCATATACATGTACATGTATAACAAAATTTAATTGTCCTCTTATTGGGTCATTCATAATTCACTTCACTTCAAAATTATATTGATAAAAAGTATTATATTTCATGAGTAATTAACCGCAATATATATATTTTAAGCAGCAGCCACAGCTTAAAATCATATTTGATAAATGACTCATAGAACATGGGAATTTCAAATTGACTTTGCTACTTGAGACATTGGTTTATTAATATTATGAAAACCCCCTTTTGTTTTATTTATCCTTGTTGTGGTGTCAAAGAAATGGGTCGTGCTTAATAAACCATGCCTCTGCCGATTTTGCAAAATAATCATCACGACTTTGACGTTAAACATTTGCACAGGATCGAACATTCACACCATTTGTACAGATGAGTAAATGAGTCACACAGAGCGGTCAAAACCACTTATTGTATTATAAAGAATGTTATATAAGATATTTACGTATATTGACCAATTCACGCAAAGAGCTATTCAAATTCGATTGTTTTTTATGTTTTTGACTTACGTACTTTTTCTCTGCTGAAATATATTTATGAATATCTTTTATATAATTAATAACATCTTGAAATCACAAATAAAAATTAGTCATAGTTTACGCACAAGAAAATATGCATGTGATAAACAAAAAGATTATCGACATACAGGGACATGTAAATCACAGGTTGACGCGATTACAATATTGAAACTTCACAACATTATATAATCGCCGATTTACTTATATTGGTTCTTTATATTTTAAGGTATATTTCAATATTTGTAAATACATTAAATGTTTCTGTTTTTTTTTATATATATATATTAAGTTTTTCTCAATTATTACTAGGGAGTAAGTTTCATACTTTTTAAACAAGAGCCCTTTTTAACTCTTAAATCGTACACTACTAAGAAATATCAATGAGTGTATAAATAGTTTGGAATTTAATGTATTATCAACATTATAACATTGCAATTTAATTTATTATCTTGTTTTTCAAATTCATAGCGCATGTAATAATTTAGGGACAAAACCATATTTAGCATATGTCCACCTTACCATTTGAATATAACCATTAAGCTTTTGTAAGAAAATGGTCTTGTAAATGGCCATAGTCTTTGCTATAAATATTTTCTTCTTTTCGTTTTCCTTTTTCCCAACAGGACACAACAGTTGGGTGTATGACATACATTTTGCTTGCGTGAATGTGTCACGCATGAAGCGAGATTAGTAAATCAAAAGCCGTGCGTCACACGATTGTCCTCGAGCCAAGCACCCAGCGTTTATAAGCAAGGAGTGCAACCTAAGATTTTCATTCAACATTCGAGTTTCCTTAGGCATAGAGGGAAAATATTTATTTAAAAAATATATGTTAAGAAAAGTATATTAGGAAGAAAAAAAGAAGAAAAACATCTTGGAAAGAAAAATACTTAACGTTAAACTTTTACAGTTCTAGCAATTTCATATTGTTTATCTAATTACATATTCTGAAAAAAGAATACTTTCAACATCAAAACATGTTAAGTTGGTTAAATAGCGGGCCTCTTGGTCTGTGCCTGGCGCTTTTCGTCTTCGTCCAATCGGCTTCGGCGATCGATCCAGCAGATGTCGACGATGCGTTCGCAATGGTAAGTGATTAGATATAAAAACTATAAAACTAATTAAAATTCGTTGAAACGGTAACATTTATACGTTTGTTTTGATAAATGTATATGGTGTCGGCCTAATTATTTTGTTATCATATACTTTTTCATTGCAATCCAGAAATGCCTAGAATTTACCCACTATTGAGCTAAATAAAAACATAGAAATATGATACATGTGAAAAATGTATCCAAATATCATATTATAATAAACAGTACGGATTTGTATTTTCCCATTTATATCATGCATTAAATGTAAGAATAGCCCGCCTTAATTTATTTCTACATTCATTATTTATCTTATTACAACTGCGTTTTATTTCATTGCGTAGGCCTACATGAAGAAATACGGCTACGCTGGCGAAGACATGGTAGACCCAGCAATGGCCGCCCTGACCCGAACCGACCCAGATATGGCCATGCGCATGGGCCTCATGATGTTCCAATCCAAATGGGAGATGTACGGATTGAACGCGACGGGTGAACTGGATGAACCCACGAAGGCGCTGATGGCTATGGATCGATGCGAAATGCCCGATATCCAGATTATGGAGGATATGCCGAGTATGAATATGGATGGGATGATGGGCGAAGAAGGGGCGCTGAGGCGTCGACGTCGTTATGCCACTGTTGGTAAGTGTTGTTTATGTAGTTTGATAGCTACATGTATATTGAATATCGGTGTATCAGCAAGCATGGCATTACATTCTATAGTTTTAAGGGGAGAGTCAAATTGCAAGCGAACGACACTGTAGGGCATTTCTATTACGCGAGTATGATATTATTTAATCTAATATATATATAAAATTAATTCCTTCTACGAGGGATTTATTAATCGAAAGTTTAGATGAGAGAGTTTTAAATCTCTTCAAATATAAACAAAGCGATATCGTTTATGATTTCCTCTTTACGACCTTTCCCCTTACAATTGTTCATTTATTCATCGTTATAGGTAGCGGCTGGTCGCGCAACGACCTGACCTACCGCATCGTGCAATACACACCCGACCTCTCTCGCTCCGTCGTCGACTCAGAGATTGCGCGCGCCCTCGACGTCTGGGCTCAAGTGACACCTCTTACCTTCACCGAACGCACGAGTGGCAACGCCGACATCCTCATCTATTTCGTCCGCGGCCAAGCGCATTTCAACCTCGACCAGAGTAATTTTGATGGGCCCGGTGGTGTACTGGCACATGCGTACTTTCCTTTTAATAGCAATCCCATTGAGGGTGACGCGCATTTTGACGAGGATGAAAACTGGACTAGCGGCACTTTCGCAGGTGGGTGTAATGAAAAGATATGATTAAACGTTTTGGGATTTTTTTTAAAATTAGGCTAAATCAGGGCAGAAAATTAAGTAAAGCAGAAAATTATATGGGGCTTATAAACTGTAGTCTTAAATTACCTCGAATTCACATTTCATTTGGATAGTGGGGCCCGTTATTAAATAGCACCTCTTAACATTTTTAAAGCATAACAGCCAATTTTACTTAAATTATTCTTGTTCATGGTTACGAACATACAATAAACACGATAGCAATCTGTTTAAATGCTAAAAGGTCAAAAGTGTATTGACTAGTATTTGTGTATTAACAATTTATCACTTAAACCCGTTTGAAATTATTGACGTTTACTCAAAATAAATGTTAAGTAGGTCGACTAAAAATGAAACGAATATGTAATAGGGCACTTAAAACTAAAAATAGAATAAGTAGCTAACCTTGTATTAAGACAACATCCGTTTTATTATAGGAAATACAATTATTATGTAATTTCAGGTGGATGAAATATGAATTCTTTCTTGTATTTTATTAATTAAATCTAAGGACATAATGATATATAATCCGTAACCTCATAACATACGACCATTCCTCTTTCTCTCACATAGGCACCAACCTCTTCCAAGTGGCCGCGCACGAATTCGGTCACTCCCTGGGTCTCTCCCACTCGGAAATCGACGCCGCTCTCATGGCACCCTTCTACACTGGTTACCAACCCGACTTCGAGCTCCACTCAGATGACATCGCCGGTATCCAATCACTCTACGGAACCCCAGATACCGGTATGGGAGGCGGGGATGGTGATGGCATGGGTGGGCCTGATTCGACCACCCGGCAGCCTAATACTCCACCGCCCGGTATGCCTGATTTCTGTGGAAGGCCGGAGTTGGATGCAATGACCGCACATTGGGAGGGTGGCGAGCTGAGGAATTATGCGTTTCAGGGAGATTTCTATGCCAGGCTGGACAGTGCGAGTGGCATCATGCCGGGATATCCTAAGAGGTAAGTTGAAAGTTATTTTATTAGAATATATGTATCAAGAACATATTTGTTCCATGTACATTTGAATAAGCACAATTTTTAATTGAGCAGCAATGCTACATAATGTACTCTTAAATAGCACAGAAGTTGAAAGGTTTATTCACTTTAATCATAATGACATCATCATATCGTTAAATGTAAAGAGAGAAATTGAAGAGCCTAGGGCATAAACATGTTAATTGCAAAAACATGTTCTTGTGCATAAAAATGCCTTTAACACTAAACATGTAACTATTTGCTACAACATTATTTTAAGTAGTTTTTCTCAAACCCGAGATTATGCACTAAACAGGTTTATACTCTAAGCTTCAATTACTTTCGTCGTTAAAAACAGTTTTTGAAAAAAAAAACATCAAGTATTGATACATTTATAGCCAATCTATGTTAAATACCAGTCCATTTCAAATCCAATTACTCTTTAATTCAGGATTAGCGATGATTGGCAGGGTGTCTCTGGTCGCATCGACGCCGCTTTGTACCTCGCTCCCTACAGAGACCTCCCCGCCTACACCCTGCTCTTCCAGGGCGATCACTACTATATTTTCGGAGACAACATGACCCCTGTGTCAGTCAACGACAACTCGCTCAGTCGTTTTTCGCTGCCAGAAGATATGCAGGGCATTGATGCGGCGTTCGTGTGGGGTCGCAATGGCCGGGTCTACATCATGAAAGGTAAAGACTGAATTTATTTTCATGTCCCTCTAGATCATCGTAATTCTTTCAGTACCATTCAAAATCAACTATAATTGGAAATGCACATCAAGCAAGTATCTTTGAAAGCGTATGTCAGAGCTAAATAGAGAAAATATCCTACTTTCTTCTTTTCTCTATAGCATTTAGAGAATTCTAACAATCATCAAAGTGCGAAAAAAAATCAAGGATCATCAGTCGCATCGATAGCATAGCTTGACCATTTCCCTCATATTTTCAGGCAACCAGTACTACCGACTGAAGCGCCGCAATCGTGTTGGCCGACTGCTGCGCATGGACAACAACTATCCACGTGACCTGTCTATCTGGAACCTGCCCGTCGACTCCATTGATGGCGCACACATGTGGTTTGGCAATGGAAGGACATACTTCTTCAAGGACCATCAGTATTATCGCTATGACGATGCTAATGTTGAGGTATGTAGCATTTTGTAAAACAAATTACAAGATTACGTAAGACATATTTTAGTCGTTTCTTTTAAGTCTTTTCCAAAGACATTTACAAGTAACCCCAATGGTCTTCATCGCCAGTAGATTCATGATATGTGATTAGAAAAACCTACATATTTACTAACTGCATACGAATAGCGTCTATATAATAATATATTGAATATAACCTTTTTGTTGTTCATTACGCAGGTTGATATGAACTCGAACCCGGGCTACCCACGTGACATTGGAACATGGTGGTTGGGTTGCAGTAACAACTACGTTGCCGGTAACAACGAGGACAGTACAGGTGGCGTAGCAACCACTCATGCGTCCATAGTAACGCTAGTCACCAGTGCGATCTTCTTGGTCGCTAAGGCATTCTTATACTAAAACACTTTCGATGTGATGATCGAGTTCTGTGATGAGTTGGGTGGAGATCTAGTGATATTAAAAGTGTTTATATGTGTGTTATTTAGTTTTAGAATTTAGGAATTAGTCTCAGGAATTAATACTCATATATGAATGTGTTCATAATAATGAAGTCTTCAGTTGTTGTATGATTAGGTAATTATCCTTGATTAATGTTATATGTTCAACTGCCTTTGGATAGCACAGTAAAGCGTTTATTTTGGCACTTTTACATTCAATGGTACACAGTAGGATTTATAATTTATCTCCACAAAAGTGTTATATATTTTTTCATAGTTTCACTTTGTTCAAATAATTGATTATCAAATCTTTATTGTTCATAAGTTAATGATTCACCTAGATGTTCACTGCGATAAATCTAATATTGATGAGATGATGCATGTTTTATATTGTAATGTATGCACAAATGTGACAAACCGATATATCTCGGTATTTAATATGAAATGTTCTTCTTGTATATATATATATCATATTGATATTCTTAAAATGAACATATTAAAACGCAACTGTTTTATATACATGTAGTTTTCGATATTGTGTTTATAGCTAAACGAAACTTTTCTTAAGAATCTACATGCATTCTGCATCTCCGTAGCCTTACTCAGTTCGGTGAATATGATAATAAAAAAGTTTCATGTCCGTCCGTATATACGTCCGTCCAGACATATTCTTATGACATTTATATTTGTCCATAACAACCTATTATATAACTATGTTTAAACAACAAATCATGTACCTTACATAGCGAAGTAAAATTTTATTTTTCAATGAAAAAGTAATAATGCATTTTTGTATATAGAATAATGTACTTTGGATTAGGGGGGTGCGTTAATTCTAACATGGTGGTTTAAGGGTCTCAAAATATGTAGTGACATTAGAAACGACGAAAAATATTTTTTTGCGATTTTTAAAATCACGACAACCCCCATGTACACACCCTCTGAAAGTAGGTACCCCCCTTGAAAATCGCATTTTTTACGCTTTTTGTCAATGTTTAGTGAACGATTTCAAACTCGATTGAGATTTTATTTATCATAGTAATGCAACAGATGAACAGGTATAGTTTTCAAGTCATATATTCACAAAATAAACAAAAATGGAATTTTAAATGATTTTTTAATCACGTCAATTAGTGAAAAACGAGTATTTCTTAAGTATAATATATCAATTCGAAACACCTTGCGCTGGATGTATTCCAACGCTCCTATAGTTATATGACAAGCTATTTATATAGATTGATACTATTAATTTGCATAAATATATATATATAACACTCACCCCTAACACATCCTAGCACCTGGAGCCAGCCCCCTCCCCCCTCTCTACCCCCACGACATCCAATTAAGATTCATTCCCTTGTTCTCACTTCCCGTATTGCTATCAAATTTGTATATATTGTTTATATTAATGGCTAATTTAGATAGTTCTCTTTCAATAAACTTAGTGTTTGAGTGAATCTATATCAATTATAATTAAGGTTTTTGGATAGGGGGGTGTTAAATTCTAATTTCGATTATCATTATCCCAGATTATAGAAATTTTAGGAACTGATAATATTCTTTGTTGGCGTATGATTGTTTATATTAACTACATTGGCTATGTTAATGCTTTTCTTCGACGGGAAAACAGAAAAAGTGACACCAACTATATAGATATCAAGTATCGTAAGGATGCAACCAGACAACAACACATTAGGGGATCAGGTTTGGGTATCTAGTGATGTAAAGGGATCGTGAATAGTAATACAAGGGGGAGTTATATTCGGATATCCAGTGACGTTAGGGGACCAGGAGACAACAACACCGGGGGTGTGTGGTTTAGGGGGATCAAGCCTGCATATCAAGTCACGTTAGGGGAGCGTAAACAATATTATTGGGGGTTTAAGGCAAGGGGGTCAAGTTTTGGTATCCAGTGAAACTAGGGGATCATGGCAGAACAATTTTGATGGTTTTTAGATGAGGGGGATCATATTCAGATATCCAGTGACGTAGGTGGACCAGGCGACAACAACACAGGCCGTTCGGGGTGAAGGGTTTCATGTTTGGGTATCTGGTTGAATATATATTATTCATTTTATTTTTCATATACTCGAAAATCAGTAAACAATTATGTGCAATGGATGGCGCCAAAGCACCCCAAACCCACCGCCCCCCCCCCCCCCCCCCCCC
>LQRL01122232.1:0-13779 GCA_001703475.1 Hydroides elegans
ATATATGTGTGTGTGTGTGTGTGTGTGTGTGTGTAAAAACAAGTTGAGTTTTTCTATGTGATGTATATAAATGTATATAAATAATCGCCGTTTCGGGATATCAATACTCTAATTTGTATTGGAAAAAAACTGGACGACACAGCTTACGTATATTTTCATATGAAAATAACTTGAAATTTCCATAATGCTCTTTACGTATCCATATCGGCACATTAATATTTTTTATAGAGGGAAACTATAGCAAATAAGGTTTCTATACTGCACGCACATATTCGAAACATCAACGCTTCTTTTCACTGGAAATCATCTTAATAAACTCAGAATAATTGCCCAATAATTCGTCGATATGCACCGTCTGAGGATAGCTTGGTATACACTTGGTATTTGGAATGAAAGAATATGTTGAGTCTAGACGCGTGTGTTATCTTTACATTAAAGTAATCTGATGAAATCATTCGGGAAATGTATCTCATGCATAACTGATATAAAACATGTTTACACAGTTTATTTCATTCATGTGACCAATCGTATTTTGACGAGCCTAAAATGGCTGCCTCTAAGGTCTTTAGCAACAAGGAGATATACAGTAGATTCATGTTAACTTGATAGGACCACACAAATAAGATCGATTTAACTGTGGGTTCGAATTATAATTGTTTTGCTTTTGGTTCAGGTTATTCAAGTTGAAAGTCACTTTCGTAGTTTCAATGTCTATTCGGTTGTCAAACAAAATCGCTTGATTATTAAACAAAAGCATAAATATCTGATAAGCATAGAATTTCAAATGGAACCAATTCATACTAACTATGCAAAGAATTATTAATTTCTTCACTATAGTCAATTTATGCATTTGGTTTGTTAACCAAGAACATTTGCTCTAGACCATAACTAACCATTACGAGGTATAAAAGCAACACAATAGGAAGGGCTACCAAACCCCCCTGGGCCGTACTAATACTTAAAACAAGAATTCATGTTTTATCTCTGCTTATTTTTAACTCATTGGTAAAAACACTATCCGAAATATTAACTACAGCAGTAGTTAGTCTTCAGGCTAATGCGAGGGCACAGTTTTGATATGTGACCTTAACATATCAATGGGAACATAACGGTATACCCAGACCAGTGAACCCACAAATTGAATAGACCATGTTTATGCAGTTCATTTGAATCATGTGACCTTTTGTCTTTTGAATAGCCTGGATTGATGAATGTAGCAAGACTAAAATGTATATGATGTTTTAGAAAACTATATCTTAATTTTCTAAATACGGATCCGCAATAAGTGATTCTGTAGATAGATATGGATTATTTCCCTAAGGTGTACAATAGGATAATCGTATCAACAGTGTGACAATAGTACCTATATAGTATAACAAATATATAATTTTATTTTTAGTTTCACCTTCTATCTTTAAATCAACGTAAAATATATTTATATAACTTATATAGATCATTTTATTGCATATCCAAATAACTTAATGATAAAGAACTTCCGGACTAGTATTGGGTGATTGGCCCTGTCGAATGCTGCGTTTCAATCAATCAGCGTGGCTTAAACTTAAATTTTTAAATAACACATTTTAAGTGTTCCTATGTTTCGTGACATACGCTGTATTAGTAATTTACCGAAAAACATATACCAAACGCCTCTAGCGAAACATGTGATTTCCATATGAATGTATAGTCATTTCATGATAGTTTTTCAAAACACGTAAATAAAGCCACACTTCAAAGATGTTCACATTTTCAAAGATAATGCTGCTATCAATTTTGTCCACGTGTATTGTAAATTACTTTCAGTACTTGTTCTGTTCTATTATTCCCGAACTTTAATAGACATAAAATATGAAGTTTAATGTTACACTATGTGCACAGCTTCTTCACTTTGTTGCTGGAATTACTAGAAGATGTGTCATGCAGTTTAGAATCAGACCGGCTATTCGGTCATACACTGAAGCAAAAGTATTAAGATATGAATCAAAATGAAGTGATTGTATAGAGAATTAATGCTTGTCAACGTGACAAATCCGTTTTTTGATTATTCTTTAAATATACTCATAAGTATTTAATGATGTTCGTGTATTGCCTTGATAGCATAAGTTATACAGTTTTATCACTTATTATGATACATTGATCGCCGAAAATCTCGGTTAAATAACATACATGTATCTAAGACCTAGCAAAAAAGCAACGTAATTCATAAACAGAAAAATCACTAACAGATAACGTGGTCTTAACATGACTGTGTTTCCCTAATTTTGTTGGTGTAAGCATAAATGTTTTTTTTTGAAAATAAAGTATTTGAAATACAAAACAAAGGTATAATAAGCACATTCCGATGTTTCAAAAAATGTAACAATGTCGTAACTATATTTTGGTCAAAATTGCGAAAAGGCATATCTGAAACAAGGACATTATTCCGTATGTATAAAGCCTACCTGTATACGTATATGCCCGTAAAAGCCTATTTAATAACAACAACTTCATATGCAATTTTACCGCAATCTTTGAAACTATTTTAAAAGGTCGTTACTTTTCTCAGCCAATCCCAGACGCGGATATAGGTCACGTCGCGTTAGCAGTCACATGACATGGCATTTGCTCAAAACAGCCATAAAAATGAAGTGGCACGTTTTATTAATTCACTTATATTTTATCGTATCGAGTTTAGAGTTATAGAAATAGAACATTATTTATAAATTTATTCACTGATGTCTAAAAAGGGTACATAACTTTTGTTTCACACTTTTCAAAATTCATAGACAGCACGAAAGTATTAAATTTGTTGTAATTATTTTGCTATGATGAATCTATTAACGTATTTGATTGTATATAATCATAGGAAATAAATATCAATACAATTTGTGCACATGATTCAGAGAGGTATGAGCAATTTACAATAAAATGATGAAAACTAAATGCCGCATAACTGCACATTAATAGCAGATTACAAACATAAGATGCACCATTTTATAAAGGTAGAGGACTGTACTAAAGGCGGTTCTATCCAGTCAGAGTCAATTTTGAAGAATAGATAATAAATTAGCTTAAGTAACTTATACCAGAAAAGGTTGTTTTAGGTACTGACTACTTTTTAGGTTGCTTAGAAACATTTCGAAATAATGATTTAGATTTGCCCTCCTTATCAATGAAGCCTCGAGACCCTATTTCGATGTGTACATTGTGACCTTATAACCATGATTCTCCATGTCTAATAATAGAGTGGTATATTTGTTCTTGTTTTCGCCCATGGCTTGGATATTAGTTTCGAAACATATGGTTTACTCGGCTTTTCCCATTTTTTATAATATCGTTTTATAAGACACACATCTGAAGAAACACTTTGGCTGGTGATGCGAACGTCAGTAGGGAGGATTGAGATACCTTCATTCACACCTGGCAAATCGATGTTGACTTTATAGGATACATTAGCTTAAGTGTAGTAGTTTGTACAGGTGTTTCAAAATGGAATTTCGCCTCAAAGTATATCTTGGCAACAAAACGGAGCATTAATTTAAAACATGATGTGGGGTTTTCTTGCCTTTACACAGAGGGCAGCGGGCGTTTGTTTGTTTGCCCCAACGTTTAAGATTTTGTGTCAATAATGGTGTCAATAGAAGCATAAACAACAACTTTAATACAGTATAATATAAGTTATAGCGAATGGCGCGCCACGTAAGGTTATTTTGCTCTAAAATTGAGTAACTCGTAAAAACGACCTTGAAATTCCAGACCTTTAACATGTTCACACCAGTAGCTATCTAATTCATGTGATATTGCCTTTTTAACTCTAGATTTGACCAGATGAAGTCTTTTAGTATGATATTATAAATCATCTCTGGCGAAAAAAAATCAACGATATTTTGTTCATTTTTTATATGATGTATATTGCATATTGCTATTATACATTTTCTAGATTTGTTACAAATGTTTGATCATGTATAATATGAGTCATCTCAATTCATAAGATTACATAATATTCACTTTATCTGTATATATTTATGCTATGTTATATGCGGGTTAAACCATGAAGTGGATCTTACAATTAACTTCATATTCTATTAAGTTGCTTCTTTCAATCAACAACCTATATTGTCAAATGTTATCTACAAAATAAATTTGTAGTTGGATATGGTTAAGTGGCAGTTTAACATAACAATTATCAATATAGGCATCGGTGATTTATTGAGCCAACAACGTCAAACACATAGGCCATTGCATGAAATCAGCTGGGACTATTCCAATGATCCATTATACACTTGACTGCAAAATACAATACGTGAATTGATCGGCATGATATTATATAATCGCAAAAGTCGTTATTGTTTATTCACTTGGATAATTCATGTATACTATATATATAATAAGGTTTATAAGCCATGAGCAATAAGGAAATTGATATGCTATATAAGAATCAAAATATTTGTTGACGATCTGTTTATAGAAATTAGGAATCAGCAATCTGATTGGTCAGGAATATCTAAATATAGACAGAAGGAGAACAAATATTCTGATTAACTCCCTAGTAATAAATGATCGCAGTGCATTACAATCACCCACATCTATAATAGATTCGCAAAATACATAACAACATTTTAAATTTGAAATAATATAACAAATTTAAGCACAGTATACATTTCAGTTACAGTCAAAATGTCATAATGATATTGTTAAATCAATAACTGTGTACAGGATTTAAACTTTCTAATTGATTATTCCAAATATGGATTCGTTTAAAGTGGCAGGAAAACAAAAGGATTTATTTTCTATGCCTGCATCTGTAACAAAAAGCGCATGGAGCATTGAGGGGGATGACGCAAATGGACTTGATATAAGTCGCAGTCATATTTCACTGAAACAACCTGTGAGTAAATATACACATTAACGCCCATGTGAAATAAATTGATTGTGAACATTGGCTAAAAATCGCAATTTGTGATATTTTTTGGTTTAATGAGAATGAATAATCATAAATGATAATTATTAAAATGATACATTTTGTATTTGAAATCTACATGTATTTTGATAATGACAAACATGGTTAATATCAAAATCATTTATGGCTATTTATTTTTGTTCTTAATTTTATATAAATATATACATTTTAGTTGATTTCGTTATCTAGGGACCTACTAAAAGTAAAATTACACGTAAAAACTCGATCTCGGACTCTTTTACTGGTTCAACCTCCAAAGACGCTGAACATATTCAAAATGGCCGACCACCGACAAGGCACGCTTACAGACCTAAAACTCCGGGATCGAAATTCAGTCCATCACCAATGGGCTCTCAGAATATGTTCATCACAGACAATAGCTATAGTCGACCAATGTCTGCTCGTTCGATGAGCTTATCTTTAGATGAGGAAAGATCTACAGTATCGGAAGATGCTTTGGTCCACGCATTGAATGGTAAATAATTCATATTTTATAGATATGTTTCAAAATAAAGTATATCAAACTATTCAAATTCAGAAGCATTTTTCCTAATAAGTATATCAATGCTTAACTCAAAATCAATTAATTTCTCATTAACTTTTGGAATTAAAATTGTAATGGACTTCGGAAACCTCTAATATTTGAACTTATATAACCTTTTTATGCAGATGCCAAAGCCTTAGATACTGAGAACAATACAAAGAAAGATGACAAAAAAAATTTTTCATCGAAAACTAAATTCATTGCCGGGGTTCTATTTACGTTCATTGTGTGTGCGATTGTGGTTACTGCTACAGTTGCAGTCTTAATGGTGAACGATCAAAAGGGAGGGAAAGGCAAAGATGAAAAAGCTGATTCAGGTGAGAATAAATTTGTATAGCGAAATAACAGAATTATCTAACTTATCTAATACTTATAAAACATATATTTCATATATAATTATTTCTTATCGCGATTACAGATATTATAATGTATATTTCGGACTGCATGTTCACACAAATATTCACAGCTAATACATCATTTAGATAATCAGATAAATTATGTAGATTTTTTCTAGAAAATCCTATATCAACTCCTCCTCTAATGACCTCTATAGTCGACTTAACGACGCGATCGAGTCAACCTGACATAACATCACCACCATTAACTGTGTCTGATAATCCAGCAACAACTGATCACTCAACCAACACACCCGTGGAAGGTCAGTATATGCATGTGATATAAACTATTCGAATATTAATGTATGAGTTTTTAAGTTGTTGTATTCGGGCAGTATATATCTCAATCGAGACCAATTAATCAAACACTTTTGATGTTTGATATGCAATACATGTTGGTTTAACCTTAACGTGGTTTTCTGTGTGACATATATAGAGTTTTAAATTTTCAATTTATCTTGCATTTATTTGACAGAACAAACAACGCTGGTAACAACCCCACCAACTGTGACGCAACCAAGTTTGATAATTGAAGAGCCCGGAAATACAACCTATGGTAGGAGTAAAACACTTTTTTCAAAGCATACAAATATGAACAAAATGTATTTATAATAGTGAAATGAAGGATATTTCTGCGTAAATTATGATATTATGGTTCATAAAAATAAAAAAAAAGTTAAACGTTAGACATTTAAGAATAGAGGACAATGTTGATGGTTCTTTGGTCTCAGAATAATATACTGTTGGTTGATGATATATAGGAGGTACATGGACAAGCTGGAGCGAGTACACCACGTGCAGTCAAAGCTGTGCAGGTGGAATCCAGGAGAGAACTCGCGTTTGCGAAACCTCTGATCTGCAATGTCAGGGTGTGGGACGTCAGCAGCGGCGCTGTAATACAGTACTCTGTCCACTTCCTGGTAATGATTTATGAATATGTTTCATGATGATTCATTAATGTCTTACTTCCTTATCAAGCAAATAAATTATTCTTTTGTTTACTTATTTGAGTTTAAAGTATGGGCTATGTTAATGTATCTAATTTCATATATTAGACATTTATTTGATAGCTGTCCGATGATTAGTATGTGTATTAAGATATTGATAATTATCGGGATCCTTTATGTAACGGTTTATTGAAATTGATCAACACTGAATAATTTGTTTTCGCTTCCTCGTTCCTTTTTTTCTGATTGACAAAAAATTATATGAGTGAATTATCAATAAAAGCCCACAACTATGTTATTTTATACCACATGCTTATCTAATTCAATTGAAACATTCAATAATATAAATCCTTCTATTAAATCATGATAATGTACAAATGACATTCCCGATTTCATTATATCATAAATCATCAAAACTATATTCTTTATATTTATCATTATAGATTTAGAAAGCCTTTGGACAACATGGAATACATGGTCATCATGTACGGAATCATGTGGTGGTGGGATGCAAACTAGGACTCGCACATGCGAAGATGATTCAAACTCTGTAGTTGATTCTTGCACTGGTTCTTCCAGCCAAACTCGCTCATGCAATGAGATAGCTTGTCCAGGTAGCTATATATCTATGACCTTTATTGTACAAATGGTAACTAGTTTAGTTCTTGACATAACATTATATGTATCTTAGAATAGCTTTGTTAACGTTTTTGTTTAGTATTATATGAATCATCAATAGTAATTGTGCGATTATGCTATGGAACTTGTTTTTTATTATATTTGAAAATCAAACAAAAACTATTCTACAATGTGATTTCAATGTACATTTATATAATTATTAATTTATTTTTGCAGATTGTTCTCAGTTATGTGACACAGGAACACTAGATGACACCTGTTCTTATTGTATTTGTGACAATAATAATGTGTGGGGACAGGTTATGTCCAATACATTTTTACCGTTGGCCAATGTTACATTTTCTCCTTTAAATTCTCTTCATATGATCAATGCGATATCAACTGTTGGTGGCTATTTCAATTTATCTGGGTTTTGTCATGACGATGTTTACGTGCTTAGGAAATCAGGTTACGTGGATACAGAAATAAGTTTGGTTGATGGAACCTCAAATATTACAATGGATACTGTTGGTGAGAATTTGTTTATTAAATTCTACAAACAGCTAAACATTTTTATTTTAACTAACATAAGTCTAAATCAGATTCCTGCGTTAAGAAATATCTGTAATGTGTGTCTTAATGACAACTTACATACAACACTTGAAGTAGGAATTAATCATTCATCATTTATTTGACAGTACCGCTCCAAGTTAGTACCAATCCATCAGATAAAATGGGCATTGATGATGAATCTATACATCTTTGCTGTGAAGCGTTTGGAAGTCCACCTCCTGATTATTACGAATGGTTTATATTTTATCGTTTTTATCACTTGTAACATATACATGGTAATGTAAAACACGCATGTAAAATCTAAAAATATCAGATGTATTCAAGCATAAAATGAAATATTGTAGTAATTTTATACGTTTGAACCATTGTGTAATGGTAAATGGTATTTTAAGGATGAAAGATGATGCGATAGTCCATATTGACTATACCAGTTCTCAAAGCACTTTTTCGATGACACGTGCATCTACAAACGACACTGGATATTACACATGCCGTGCAAGTAATGATTACAGTGCCATCATATCAGAAGCCTCAACTGTACATATCAGAGGTAAATTAACGCTTATTTCCTTAAGTTACAATATACCATATACGTTAAAACATTCATATAAATTAATCAAACAGAGAATTAGTAATATAATCATGTATTTTCAAAGTATGCATGTGTGTGTCTATATTTTATGTATTATATGTATCTCATATATTTACTAACAGAGTCAGCAGATGAATTTTGTACATCAGAACCGCATTCTGATATTATCAATCTGCCAGAAGGTTGTCGTTATGAAGGTTCCGCTACAATAGATAAAGGTGCCTGTGAAACAAACCCTTGTTACGGTGGTGAAACAATCGAATGTTCCTCACGTGTCACCCATTGCTGTGGACCAACTTCTCTATCAAGGGTTGATATTGACTGTGGAACGTATACACTTCCTATTTTTCTAACTACATCTTGTGGTTGTAGTATATGCGCAGAACCTGAATTTACTATTTATGGATTTGCTGGCTCTCGTGATGGTGTTCCTTTGATGTATGGCGATGTATATTGGAATGGAACTTGGATTACCAATACTTCATTTGATGGCACATTTTCTTTTACTGTTTCTCCCACAATTTCAAGAGCTTCAGTTTTATTTGTTGATTCTTACAATAAAACATTCATGGACAGTACTTATGTTTTTCAAATGACTTCCAATAATGATGATTCAAGTTATATTAGAGTTCTATTACTTCGTCGTGGACAAACAAGCAATCTTAATGCAACTGAAGAGAGCGTTTTGGATGTTAATAATACATTTATAGAAATACCCCAAAATTCTTTCTATACTGCTGATGGACAATTGTACCAGGTTAGTACAATTATGTCAATTATGTTTAAAAATCATTTTAAGTTCAGTTTGAAATCTAATTGGCTAATTATAACAAAGATATTTGAAATAAATACATTAAAGGGTATGGTCTAATACTGTAGGGCATAGTCACGGCATCTTTTACAACTATTGACCCCTCAAATATCGAGGATTTGGCGTCTGCGCCCGGAGATTTCAGTATTGTGGATGAAGAAGGAGAGAACCAACCACTCGTTTCTTACGGTAGCATTTGAATTTACCAAATTATAGTAAAACCAATATTTTATTGAAACTGTATATATAAACGTACACATTAAACAACATACATATGAGTTCAATATTGTCATTATGTTGCAGGAATGTTTGCTATGGTTTTCGAGGATGAAAATGGAGATAGATTATCCATTCCTGGGGAGATAACTATCACAGTTTCTGCTGAGTCTATTGGTAACAATACGGAAGATATCAAAGTCTGGACTCTCCATCCTGACACTGGATTATGGGTATTTGCAAGTGATCTTACTGAAGATGATTCCATTAGTAGAAGAAAACGACAGATAAGACAGAATATAGGGGGTCAGCGACCATTAACTGCAACTCTCCGTGGAATTTCCATTAACGTTCGTTGGGTCAATTTTGATGCGATTTCTAGACAGACTTGTATTGCTAAAATTCGGTTGTTTCATGGTGATGGCTTTGCTGAATCACATCAAATATCCAATGGGCAGGTGTCAATTGTGCTACAGGATTCAAATGGTTATAACTCATTGTCTACCAACCGAGTATCTACTGATAGGTCAGATAACGGGTTTTGTATAGTTCTCCCTTGTAATAAGCTAAGGAGTAGTCCACAACAAGACTTTAGAGGCTATGTATTTGCCGATTACATGAATGAGGAATTAATACCTGCATCAGGGTCTAATAGTGGTCTTGCAAATAGCGATCTGGACTATGACTTCAGTTCTCTTTTGAATTATGCTGTTGAAGATAACAAAATAGAGGTTGATTTTAACGAGGCCATTGTCAATAGTGCTGCTATAGGACCTTTCTATGATTTTGAGCGAAAATGGACGCGTTCTTCTGTTTGTTCTAACGCTAGGTTTACTGACGCCCATTTCAGATTTTATAGAAATTATGACAACTTGATAGAAGTTGATACCTACGATATCGAACCTGCTAATCCCTATATTACCAATCCTTGGAATTCCCTCTTGTGGTTCGATCTGTTTAGTTTTTATCCGCGTGAACGTAGCCCACGTCCCAGACCTTGGAGTTTTCAAACGTGTTTCATTAAGGTTAATGTTAGGTCGGGAACGCGTGTTCAAGCTATTTCATCGGTGGCTGATGCAAATCACCCAATGTATGGACAAGTTTATGGAACAAGGGAAGATGTTTCGTATACAGGCTCAGTTTGTTTAGAGGTTCGGCAACCTGGCTATCCTATTCAATCTATCAATGACTCCATGGGATTCTATGAAGACAAGACAAAAGTTACAATTCGAACGATTGATACTGCATATTTTGTGACGGAAATAGCTGAGGGTCTTGTTGATAGGTATCCTGAAGACATCTTATCGGATCTGGAAAGTGAAGTCTTTGAAGTAAGTCTAAATTACATAATAAGTGTCAATTAATTAGTCAGGTCTATGCAAATTACTTTATGAATTATAAGCAAAGCCTCACTGGTAAAATGTTACCATATTTCTCTCATGTTAAAACTGCAACATGGAGTATAAATAAAAGAAGTGATAATATATCTAGTCAATAATCATTTTTCTTAATAATCACTTTTGTTCACTTAATAATTAGATATATGCTAAAGTGTATGCAAATTAAAAAACTAGTAATTACAATTAACTTCTTTTTAGCCATTTGTTATTCTTCATTTTTAGTTGGAGATTGGAGCAAATCGAGCTTACGGATTTAACTATGGGATTTATTGTTCGCTCGGTAGTTCACCCACAGCCGTCAAAAATCAAGCAAAGTTCATGTGTAGGAATGGCGATGGAAACGGTTCTCCCAGATCTGATACGACAACAGCGTCACCGGCAGTGACATTTGCAAGTAGCGGTAATGCCTATTGTTATTATACACATATGTTTTATCGGAAATTGTTAGCTTTAATCTTCATATTTTCACATTGAATGTATTATGATTGCGACGAACATTTAATGACTAATTACAGTATTTACTAAATATTTTACTCTGTTGATATACAAGCAACTGTAAAATAGATGTCTATGTTGAACAAACCCTTGTTACATGATATGATATGATCTATAAACGACCATTACAGTTCTTCATCGGCTCGAATTATTACTCACAGAATTACTTAATTATTATGATATGGTTTTCTAGGTATTGGAATGCTTGATATTTTTCTTGCCGTCGACTATCTGTACGATGATTTTGAAAGATCATCAAGAGATATACTGAGCTTCGGTTATGAATTGCGCAATAGCCTGATTCTAGATGGTGATGATATTATTATGGCATATGGAAGATCGGGTAATTGGTATCCTTTTCAATACTCAAGTTTGTCCATAGACACAGCATTTGAAACTCGATTTAGCTACATTGTAGCAAACTCGTATAGAACAGGGGGATGGCTGGCTGATACAGTAGAGCGTGAATTTGACTCTAATCGATTCGCATCAGATGGTACTCGTCTTCCCCGCGATGAGGTTCCTGATGTAGTAATTGTATTTAGTGAAGGATATTCGACTGTCGAAGCTTCAACTTTTGTTCAACGCATTGAACCAAGAGCAAGGTAAGTCCTGTTTTTTTCTAAGATGACAATTTTTTAAGATGACAATTTGTGCCAATATTCTATCTTTGAAAATATTATGCAGTACTATTGTGATTAATTTTGGCTATGAAACTACAAATTTTTCATCATAACTTACAAACATTATTAATCTGCCATTTGTTGAATTGTTAATATACATATGTTAACATTTTATTGTTCTTTTCAAAATTTGAATTCATACTGTTATGTTTACAGAGTGATACTTGTAGGAACTGCCAACGCCAACTGGGTCAACCTGAATCAGTTCAACTCGAACCCGGACGATCGTTTCAACATAAATCAAGTGGATGAGGTTCTGCGCGTTTTAAGAACCATCTAAGATATATTTTAAAAGAATACAACGGCTATACAGTTTAAAAACTTGTTTTCTTAAACATGAATATACTGTTTTCTACATGAACGCTATAAATTAAGGCTTTATAACTTATACTGTATATTATACCTTATATATTCCAGATCATATTGTCTAATACGTGTTCTTTATTCATTTGATTGATTTATATTTCATATGAATACGTTCATTCAGTCCGAATTTACTGGTTTTATTAATAAAATTTGTAGTTTTACTGAAGCTTTAGATTAAGGCTCTTTAAAAATTATGCTGTATATCATCAAGTGTAATTTCCGGTTCGTGTTGTCAAATACTTGTATATTCTATATTTATTTGATGGTTTTCAATGTTGTTTAAAAACGTTTATTCAGTCAGGCTTTACTGGACTGATAAATAAAATGTATGGTTATAAAAAAAAATGATTTTATGTAAACATTTTGTACTATTTTATTACACAAATAGGTGTTATATTTTTTAATTACATTTGTACCATTCAACAATGAACAAAAACAATGTTAAGAAGATAAATCGGAATGCGGCAATACTAACACACATTATATAGTTTACTTATAATTTACTTAACCGTAAAAGGAGTAAAGTTTTAACGAGTTATTATCTGATTTCTTTATGTTTACGTAAATGAAATCATATATTATTTTCGTGCGGTTTTGAACCGCAACTTACATATGGATTTTGTGGAACACTTTACTCTATCAATTAGACTTCCTACATGGCTAGAAGAGATATCAGCGCGTAAAGTATGCTTTTGTGTTTATGCTCGTATAGTTAAACATATCAAATGTTATTTTCCACAATAAATACAAGCATTTTAAATGAATCCATACTCCAAAACGGGTCAGATTTTTGCTTAAACGCTGCCAGCACTGTACGACTATACCCGTCCCCTATTGGTTAAGACGACATCACATGACATAAATAGCATGCATTTATGCACCTTGCTCTTATGACGCAATTCAGGCACTCTATTGACTGCAGCTGTCAATCACAAGACACACCCCAGGAGCTTCCAATAGTTATGCACAGTGGGCGGGGCCTACGCTACTTACGCAAGAGATGAGTAAATGCCTTTATTGAGGCGTGCTGCAGTGACTATTTTTTGAGAAAAAAATCACTGCTTTAATGTTTGATCAATTTGGGCACTGGGAAGTAGATGTTTGATGTTGTATAATAAATAGACAATGGCGTGAAACAGTTATTCGATTTGCTTGATGGCAAATAACAATTTGGCCCTTTCATGAATATGAAAATTAGTA